>LS495830.1:80147-109773 GCA_900490845.1 Pristionchus japonicus | reverse complement strand
ATGCCACCTAACCAGGTTTGTGAATAGTTTAGTTGGTCAAGATTACGGTGGCTTCGCTCCACGTAAACTTTGCCTCTACAGCAGCCGCATCAACTGTACCAGCCGCAGCATCCGCAGCAGCAGCCGCAACGTCCGTCCGACACGCGCGACCAGACAGCTGTGAGTTACCGTATTTATATTCGTGTTCACTAATTACCGTCAGAGATGGAAAGGGTGGGGGGATTTATGGTATGGAACTCATACCATGGGAAATTTTGAAGTGGATCGGGAAAATTTTATACTTGTCCTAGCGTAAAATTGTTTAAAAACGTGATCAGGCAGTACATAGCAGACAAGAAAATCATGAAAATGGTGTGAAAAGTGAGCTAATAGATAAAAATAGTGTTATTGGTGGGAAATTTTTAAAAATAACTATCCCTGGCCCTATAATTGACGTAAAAAAAGTCATACCTTGGGAATTTTTGACCCCGTTCATGCAAAAATCGCTTTTCAAAAACTCATACCATGGGAAATTTCGGGGGTCCAAATTTACCTTTCCATTTCTGATTACCGTATTCTTTTCCGTGTGCTACCGTATCCGTGTTGGTCAATACGGTAGTCATACTAATCGATACATCCTCAGTTCGCCCGACCTCTCAACCACTCGCAACCAGTGCAGCAGCTGCAACAGCCAGGGATGCTGCAGCAACAGGGAGTGCCGGGCACCTGGATGCCACCTAACCAGGTTTGTGGATACGGTAGTTTGAAAGGTCAAGATTATGGTAGCTCGCTCCACGTATACTTTGCCTTTATTTTGCACGTGTTTCGGTATTTTTTGTTCGAATCTCCACACGATAGTAGGTAACTATGCCACTAGCAGAAGCGATTTATAAATGATAATTAGTCAAATGTTCTCTCTCTGGGGCGCTTTTCTAAACTTTCATTAAATGCTTCGTTCACAACCGGCAACATCCCATGTTCGGAACGTGTTAACGTGCTGTACGGTAGATATGAGTCGATTTACAGACCACCTCGTTCTCTCAATCGATGAGCACCAGCAGACAGAATGTGGCCGGGTACAATGGATCGTTTGGTGGGGTGAGTGATCTTTGATCCCTCGAAGAAGGTAATTCTGCTGATTTTGCAGCTCACGAAGCCGCCATTCGCGCCCCTACCGCACTCCGCGGCGTCCTTCCACCAAGCTCCGCCCCTTCCTATCCAAGCTCCGCCCCTTCCTATCCAAGCTCCGCCCCCGCAAGCTCGGTCCTCCTATGGCTCTCCGGTCGCACAGTCCCTACCCACTCGGGCCGCCATCTACGATTTTCATTCCCGATGTATCAACCTGCTGCAGCAGCAATACGACGTGTTGGTCGCCCAAGGCCCGCTACCCATCGAGGCTCCGCCCCCGCAAGCTCCGCCCATCTGTGAGGCCCCGCCCCCGCAAGCTCCGCCCATCTGTGAAGCTCCGCCCCCGCAAGATCCGCCCATCTGTGAGGCTCCGCCCCCTGAGTTCGGAGTCTCGCCCCTTCCAAGTCCGCTCACCATGAGTGAGGTGCACTGGTTCTGCTGCCACAGAGTGCCCTCTGTTGAATTCGTAAGTTGCGTTCTCTCAATCCTTTAATCTTTGATCTTTGATCTGATTTGTTGATCCTTTGCAGTCCCCCCCGCCGTCGCTGACGAACTTGGAGTGGCCGCAGCAGAGTCCGAAGCAGCTGCAGCCGATGGGCGGCCCTGATCTGCAGCAGCAGCTGCAGCAACCTCAACCCAGCGACATGGTTAGTTTTAGAGTTAGCAGTTTGTGTCCAATAGACTGTGTCAGACACAAGTGAGTCCCAAACTTTCGGTCACAATTGTGTCCGAGACATAATGCTATCCCTTTCCTTCTCTCCTCCCTCATCCAATGCGGTCCATTCTGGGGGGGGGGGATGAGAGGGAGAGAATTGTTTGGGTCACGATTGTGTCTGAGAGGCGAGAGAGCATTTTTCATTCGGATCATTCTTCTCCGTAATTTTGAAAGGAGATCGGTTGTTTGAGACACAAAATACCAACCCTAGTTCCTTGGTTTTGGAGTTATGGATGCTTTACTTCGATCTTTGATCTCTAATATTCTCCAGATGACACAAGGATGGGACGATCTCTGGAGTCTGGCATGCGCGAGTGAACTGGATGTTCACGAGCCCAAGAAGACCTTCCCCGACGACCCTTACACGGCGTATAGAGTGAGATCTTTGATCTTTGATCTTTAGACTTGTGACTATTATGTGTGCAGTCGTGAGCCTTCAATACAACGAGTGCTTCGCCAATCTTAGTCTTATTCTAGTAAAAATAAGCTTTCTAATGATGCAATCCCACGCAGATGCGCAATTCGCTGTCCACTGCGGCCGACCAGGAACTACTCAGAAATGGAATGACTGACGATATGGTTAGTTGTGCTATCTTATTGTTCTTGATCTTTGATCTTTGCGTTTCCTTTTGAATAGGTTAAAACTGTGTATTTCGTCTTTGCTCCACAAAATGATGTAGAGAAGGTTTATTACTGATCTTTCATCTCCCTAACCTCTCTCTACCTTCAGGGATTCTCGTCGATGGATTCTCCTTCTCCTCCCTCGCGGCGCATTGCCACTCGTAGCAAGTACGTTGGTCTCTACCCTGCAGTTCATGCAGAAAATTGTCTATGCTCTCTATAGTCAAACCAGCTGTACGAGCAGTTCATTTTACTTCCTCAAATTTCCTCTCGACACCTGAAAATATTTTGAATTCTCGCTATTGTATACCTCGGTTCCCAGTGTCCCAATCGACTTGTTTTTTCAAGCCAAAATGTACCGCCAAAATCGTAAGAGGCTACGAATCGATTGAAACCTTGCATTTAAGAGTTTGGTCGACGCTGCAGCCGCAGAAGAGTTCGGCCCAGGCTGCGCTGCTCGACGGCGTATCGACCGAAGACGACAGAGACAGCAGAAAGAGACAGGCATGGACGTTGATCTTTGAACTTTGCACATTGATCTATGAACCTACCCATGTTCTTGTGAGAATCGGTTGCCATTCATCCGCCTAAAATAGGTAGTGGGCATAGGTCAATGGGCATCTGCTTATGCAAATTGAGGTGCGAGCCAGACCCTTTTGAAATATGTTGACGGATAAGACAGTTAATATTCTTATTGATCTTTGATCTCTCCCCTCTCCAGGGCACCAAGGGCACTGACTCGATCACGAATCTGACTGTGGGAAAGGACGAAAGTGAAGCCAGGAAGGAGAGGAGGAAGAAGAGGGAGAGGAAGAAGGCGGAGAGAGAGAAAGAGAAGGAGATGAAGAAGGAGGAGGAGAGTGAGAGTGATAGTGAGAAGGAGAATAAGACGAAGAAGAAGAAGAGGGAGAAGGAGAGGGAGAATGAGGCGGATGCGAAGGTGAGCTGTGTGTTCGTTGATCGTATATTCTAAAAATAAAACGTTCCGAACAAGAATGTGTTTACGCTGAAAAGTGCGAGTCTCATTGAGGGGCGAGGTTTCACTTTGAAAAAAGTGCAAAATTCTACATCTCCTTGTGCTTTTATATTCTGTGAGCGCATTATAACGTAGAAAAGTGAAATATGAACGTGTGAATACGACGATGGTGTGATACGAGTGTGCTTTGCGTTCTGGTATTTTAAAAACCTCGACAGTCGCATTCGAAACGTTATATTGCGTGGTGTATGACAAACTTTTGAGCTTCTTTTGTAAATATTCGTAGTTGATTGAGAAGGTGGGGTGCTTCGAAATGAGGGGAGCGTTAAAATTCCTTCATTTCCGATATGGTGCAAGTTTAAAGAAAATGGTCTAGAAATGGAGGTCCGTCGATAATATCGAATCGGTTTGGTTTTGCTTTGCAGCAATAATGAAAAAGGTGCGAAGGGAAAGGGTAGGGAGGAAGGGTTATCGTAGCTCAAGTCAGTTGACAATAACATAATCGGTATATGAGTTACTCTCTGATCTTTGATCTCTCGACTCGTCTTTGATCTTTTCTTTCTCAGACGCCGAGCGTCGAGGGCACTGCTCGCTTCGATGCATTCTCGCTTGCATCCCGCACGGATCCCGCCCTCTTCTCCTTCCCCGCCAAGAGTGGACCAGTGGGTTGATTGCTGATTATTTAGTTTATTTTCTTTAGTGGATCAGCTTTTGATTAACTAACTACGAAATCTATTACATGTGAGACTGTGCAGTCGACCATTCATTAGCTAATAACCTAATAAGCTAATTAACTAATTAACTAATTAATGAATCCGCAGGATATCCGTCTCGATCTCTGCTCCATCATGAACTATTACCCGGAGAGTGCGAAGGACACCCAGACGTGTCTCATCAATTTCGTGAAGCACGTAGTGGACAAGGCGAGTGATGAGCGATCTTTGATCTCTGGCTGTTGATCTTTGATCTCTATCTTTTCAGGTATTCGAAGACCCTTCTGCCTGTCCGTTCGTGACTGCTGGTTGCGGGAGAAGCAGGACAGGCAATCGGATCTTGGGTCAGAGGAGCATTCACGTGCTGTCGGGTGAGCTGATCTTTGGACTTTGATCTTTGTCTTTGGTCGACTCCCAGCCTCTGAACGCTTTGCGCGTCCGTTGAGAGCTTGAGAATTTCAGCGCAGTTTGTGCCTGAGTACTGGTACAACATAATTTAGTTTGTTAATTAGTTGATTAACTATTTAATTAATCAGTGATTTCCAGAGTTCTGGCTGGCCCACTTCACATGCTCCTCCCCGCTCTCGGAGAAAACCGTCTTCGATGTGATGACGCCCATGCTAAGGGTTGCTCTGTGAGTGATGGTCACTGATCTTTGATCTTTTACTGATCTTCTGTAGCATTGGCTGTTGAACTGGATGTAGAAGGAGGGGCAAGAAGAGAGATCGCCTCAGGAGACGCGGTTTGATATGTATTGCTTTCTTGCCAGGTCCAGGAACCGAGTCAAGGTCGTGCGCGGCATCAAGGCCAGCAACCAGAAGTGAAAGAGAAGTGAGTTGGTCCTTAATCTTGATCTCTTTAATTCCCTTGATCAGTATGATGTCACAATACGGTTACACCGTCGACTCCTAACGTGAAGTTGCAGTGTATTGTGATCATGAGTAAAGAATTTCAGTGCCCTGTCTCATCAACGTAAGAAGAACTGCGGCTAAATACTGTTTCTTTTGCTAATTGTTCTCTTGTTATGATTTCTATTGTTGACCGATTTCTTGTAATTCGAGTTATTGTGTGCATGCGATCATAATGATGTTCAGAATAATTGTAGTTTCATTGACGTTTTATCTTTGATATGTACATCATAGACTAATGCATGTTTTGACATGTATTCATAATGTATACTTTTATCCTTTTATTCCAGATAAAAAGTGTGATTCACTTGTATAATATAATATCTTTTGTGCGCACTCTATATTGCATTTTTACATATCTTAGACATTTCATTAGACAAACACCGATGATTTCCGTCCTCCTCTCTTCCCTTGCTCGTTGTGCTGATCGGTCGGTTTCTACGAGTTCACGTTCTTCCTCAAACCCATACCGTCGCATACAGTTCCCAGGTACCGTACCCGCCTCCCCTGTTACAGAATCCTTTAAATCTTGAGCTAAATAAACTGAGCTAATTAGATCTAATTAGCAAACAACTGCTAAGGCACGCCAACTGCTCCGCCATATTCATTCTATTGAAGCTACCATGAGTTTCATATCCTTGATCATATCTGACAAATGTTTAACGCTCACTATAAGGACTCATAGATCCATACTAAAGCAGCCTTTCTCTCTCGATTTCCAAAACTAGATGCAACTCGGGTTGAAATGACCAATTGTTGTAGGCAGACCTGAAACTGCACGTTTAGAGAGCATAGACTTCTAGGGCCGTTATCCAGTTGGTGCCTGACACATTAGAATAGGTAACAGTGATTTAAGCGGCAACAAAACAGTGAAAACGAGTGAGTGCTCAAGAACCGTAAAATACCAAATCGCAAACCGTGAAATGATCAAAAGTTTGACGTATATGTTTACCGTAGTCGAACTCGTCGTATCACACTACGCCATTGTCATTTTGAGTTCAAGAGATCAATCTTGCGCGATCAACCGCTTTGATCTACCCTCTCCCTCTCTTGTCAGTAGAAGATTTCTTCACTCTATCACCCGTTGCTCCTTTTCGACCGGTTGGATTTGTTTTTCTTCCCTTTTAGGTGCATTTTCCCGCGTTTTCGCCGTATTTTCGAAATCTTGTTGACTCATCAGCGCTCATCCTCCCATTCCTGTTGATGTTTAGTTCTCTAGTAATGCTATCTATGCAAGTAGGCATTATTGCCTAACAGTTAGATGTTCCATGTTGATTTTGGCGTTTTCGAAACTGTATTCCTCGTCACCTTCCAGAAACCTCTTTTTTGCTGTAGTTTTCCGGTTTCAGCAATGTAAACGTTTGATAACGAATGATCTCTGAATGTCCTCTTTCGGATATGCTTCTCATTACTCCCTTTCCTCTACGACGCGTCGTTGTTTCTTGCTTCCCCGTGTCCGTTTATCCCATTCAATGTATCAATGAACTCAATTTCAGTCGACGACGGAAGTTGTTGTTCCATCTCTGGCCGGCTGCAGCGATGTTGCAGCCCTCTTCTCTTTTTACGACGCGGTCCGGAACGCCTCTGCGACTATTGAAGATAAGTTTTCTCGCCTTTGCTTCACTGGATAGAGAGAGAGAGAGAACCTAACTCGTAAGTAAGGGGGTGGAGGAGACTTCGGTCTCGTAGGAAAGGCGTGCTCGCGGAGCGCCCCGAATGGAAGCATTCAGGATTCCGCCTTTGCATTGAGTTTACTCTATGCAATGTAGTGAGGCACCCATTCGGAAATAAGAACCAGAGATAGTGGATGGGACCTGACTGTCTGAGACCCCCACCTCTAGAACCCGGCACCCTACAGAGTGTTACACTCAGACGCAAGGTTAATGTCGCTTGAGGGTACTTCGCGTACTGTGGTGGTTCGCCATCGTCGAGTCCTTGCAATGCCGGTCATATTGGAGGGGCGGCCGACTGTTCCTACATGGGTAGCCTCACCCTTACAGTCGGCTGAATCTCTCTCTGGTTCTCTAAAATCAGAGTAGGCGAGAGTGCTTGGGGAGAGTGAATGCATTTGTCCGCGATAGGGACCACACAACTCAGCGTAGAAGCAGAAAAGCCCTACCCTTCCGTCCACAACTAAAGTCATCAGTTGGACGTCTTCATGGATGGGCAGCCGAAAGGCATGGCTCCTGGCACCGAACTAATTTGGGTGCTCTTCGGGCTTACTGCGCTGGGCATCATGAGGTTGCATGATGTTGCGCAGCACTAACTTGCCTTGGCGAGTATGTACAGTGCTGCCGCGGTTGCGTGTGAAGGGATGGGTTTGGGAATATTTTCGAAGAGAGAGGGCGAAAGAGTGCGATAGAGAGCAATTGAGATCAATGAACATGTGAAAATGAGTTTCAAACAGGATGAATATTGATGTTTTCTCTGTTGCAGCGAAGCAGTAGGGTCGTAGCGAGGAGGCGAGGGAGATGAGAGGACAAGAATCGATCGAAGAGGGGAAGAAGGGAAGAGGAAGAAGATGTAGAGTGAGAGGACCAAGGTCGGATTGAACACCCGCGACCAGGATGACGCAATCAATCGATCGATTTCAGACACTGCTCAGTCCGCTCGCTAGCGATGCGTCGATCAGAGAGGAGGGCGGAGGTCGGTTGAGTGAATACGACGAGGGAATATCGATCGATGATTGCGTCATTTATTGATTGATTGCAGACTCTCTGCAGTTCTCTCGTCGCTCTCGGACGAGCAGGCAATCGATCGATCGATCGACAGAGGGATACGGTAGCACCTCGAGGTACAGTATCATTGTTGTAACGATCCATAATCGTTGGATTGCAGTTTTTCTCGTCAGCTCCTACCGCTCACTGGTCGTTTCTCCATGAGGGATCAGCAGCCGACTACGGTAGAAGGGCGAGGTATCGACCCACCGTCGTTACCATCCATTTCTTTTTGCTGTATTGCAGTTTGTCTCGTCTTCTCATGGATGCTTGCTATGACGCTGCTCCAAGGATCGTAGCCCCGCCCTTTCGGCCTGGGAGAGGGACAAGCTGGTGTCGACGTGAGGTTGGCGTGGTTTTTGAATAATGGTCTCTTCAATCAATCGATGATTCGGTACTCGAGCGGGGTACGGTATCGATATATTGATTTTGCAAAGAGCAATTATTGATAGCAATGATCGCCATTCATTGATCGAGCCATTTGTAGTTGACTACGACGTTCTCTCGACATGGGACGTGGCTCCTCCTCTCTCCTCATTTCCACTCTGTGGACGTCCAAGGAAGAGGAGAATCGTCATCTATGGTCCGTTGTTGGAGTGGAGTGAAACTAAACCTGTGCATGTTGAAAGAGAGAATGGCCGTAAAAGAGCCTGTCGAATTGTGGGAAGCAATTCGTTGACCCTTGTTTGTGAACAATCATGTTGCATGCAGGATCGATAATGACTGACGATTGGCTGAA
The DNA here is from genome assembly GCA_900490845.1 of Pristionchus japonicus. NCBI lineage: Eukaryota > Metazoa > Nematoda > Chromadorea > Rhabditida > Neodiplogasteridae > Pristionchus > Pristionchus japonicus. The sequence goes on along the minus strand of LS495830.1, from coordinate 101,277 downwards.
CGCAAAGATGATTGCAGGTTCCTTCTGCCCTCTTCCTCTCCAAGTGAGGCTCTCCGAATGGAAGGTCTAGGAGCCGTCCCATCTCCTCTCTTCACCTCCCTCCGTCGTCTCTCCTCTTCGCAGTAACCAGCACAAGGTAAACATTGAAGCTCACGTTTTGGTTATGGAGTCTTTGGCAATGAAATGCGTGTTGATGAGGTTTTGCGGCAACTCTTGGATATCTAACCTTTCGCAATCCTGATTATCCTCTCCTTTGGCAACTCGAAGAATACCAGATCATCAATCGATTATTGATCGGAACAACCGTGTTGTCGAAATCGTATTCTGTTGAGTTGAGACGTGATAGGATTTTCCCCGAGTTTCTTGAATGTAATTTTTATTATGGGGAGGTGTATTGTTCGAGCATACCATACTGTATTTTCAAAGAAAACTGTCACCTCTAAATTAACACATTCCCCGTGAGTATGGGCCAACTACTCTATTCAACTATTCAACTACTCCCTTTTGTGTCATCCTTCAACATCTATGCACGTTGGTTTTCCAACTGTAATACGTATTTGCTCCAATTGAGGTCGTTGGGAGGTTAGAGGAGGCGAGAGAGCATACGAAAGGGAGAGAAGTAGAGTCGCTTCCCAATCTTCCTATATTTGCGGAGTTAGAAAGTCGGATAAAAACTACTCTAAGGGATGGAAGGGGTTCTTGAGTGTTCATGTACAAGTGGTTTCCTCGAGTTGAGTACCTAATGAGGTCGGTAATTAATAAACGCTATCTCGAATCACTCTAACCTCCCATCGACCCTCCCAGCTCCTTCCACGTCTGGTTTTCTCTTTGAATTCATTGTTAATTGCACTATTAATCGTATTCATTTACAGGTCTCTGCCTCTCTCCCTCCACCCTCCTTCTCCTCCCCTTCTCTACCAATGGAGGGCGTTGGATGCAGTTGAGGGAGCAGCCATCGACTACTCGTGTGCTCTATAGGTGAGTACTAGGCGACTCCTTTTTTTGTTTTGAACTCGGCACTTTCCTAGTTTGTAAAAAGCTCACTTTTCCATCCTCCTCTTGCTAATTATTTTCATATCAATGTCCCCCCCCCCTCTATCACAGGATAAGGGAGGAGGGGGCGGAGCTTTGTTACAAACTAGGAAAGTTCCTGGAACTCTTTGAAGGTGTCATTTTGAAATGCTTGAACGTTTCCTGATAACTCTTGGTGTTTCTAAATGGTATTTTTCGAGAGTTGCAACAATTTCCATCGTCCTCGCGATCAAGGGCCATCACTTTTCTTTGCATTCATCTTTCGAAAATTATGTCTGCAGAGAGAGGTGCCCCAATACAATGTGTTTATTTTTTTCGTGCAAGCGTAACTGACTGTCATTGCAGACGCCTTGAAGAGTGGATTCTCCTCTCGTCGTCTCGTCGTTTCTCCGTGAGGCAGCCTCGTTCACCTCCCCCTTCCCCCCTTTCCCATCCCCTCTGTTTTTCCTTCTCCGATCACCTTTCCTTGCCATTCCTCCTTCTCCCCTAGTGTTTCCCCATACCTTTTTTTCGTGATAGTGTGTTATATTGTCCCTTACCTGTCTGTCCTCTTATTTATTTCCTCCCTGGCGAACTCTTATAAGAGTTCGCGAAGGACTTGTTGGGGACAGAACATGGTGGACGAATGGAGAAGAGATCGGAAAGGTTGGTTAGGCAGGACCGTAAGCTAGGATTACTGTAGTCCATGCTTATTGATCGAAGGTCGCTGCTTATTGATCGTAGGATTACTGTAGTCCATGCTTATTGATTGAAGGGCTACTGTAGTCTCTGCTTATTGATCGTGGGGTTACTGTAGTCTCCATATTGATCGTAAGGTTATTGAACATGAGGGTTTATTGACAAAAAAACACGTATAACTGATTTACTCGGAGGTCTCTCTTACGTGGTCGAAACCGGCGGATGAGCGAGGGCATCTGTTGGTTTGTTTCGATCAAGAACCAACAGATGACCACCCCAGAATCAACTGGGAAGAGACTGATGAGCCCTCGCTCGGATAGATAAGAATAAACTGATTTTTTACACAAGGGCGGGACGGCTAGGGGTGCCCGTTGATCTCCGTTGACCAGAGCTGTCATCCAGTCGAAGCGAGTAAGTTGAATCCAGAGTGAGAATAGAGAGGTCGATTGAGGATGAATGGAAGCAATGGAATCGAATGGACGATATGATCATCACACAGAGAAGCATTGATGATGTTTTGATGACCCATTAATGTGTAACCAAAGAGTCACATAAGCTAATTGATGGCGGAACAGGATATATCGATCAATCGATTGCTGCTCGTATCCCGTCCAGCAAGAGTGTTGGCAAAGCAAGTCTTGATCAAGGTTTTTTATTCAGTGATCATAAATGATGCGATTGCTCTAGATGAGTATTTCGAAAGGACTAGTGCATTGGAAATTCCTGTTCCGCTAGTGCATGCCACTCGCTCGTCTCCTCATATTGATTCATCGTGCAATCGCCTACAGTATCCCCTCTTCCCAGCAATATCGATCAGCTTCCGCAATCGGGCCCTGTACTCGCAATTGGCAAAGAAATGATGAAATTACTTTATTTGTAATTTGTGAACTTAAACCATTACGTTTGTATCGCGCTTAGTGAGGGGTCTACGAGGAGTGGGCAGGGTGCGGGGCTTGGTCGCGCCGGGAGGGTTGGAAGAACCTGAAGGGGAGTGAGGTTAGAAGAGGGATACGGTAAGGTGCAGGGAGGGGTACTGTATTCAGGTATGAGGTACTGTAGTCATGGGAGTAACCTGGTGCCCAAAGGATTACTGTAGCTACAGAGCCTAGGAGTACTGTAGACAGGGAGCCATGGGGACTGTAGTCAGAGAGTGATACTGTAGACAGAGTCTCAAAGATGGTGTTAACAGGCAAAGTAGGGAAAGGGGTCAGGGAATCTTCAGGGCGAAACGGTACCTCCGGATCCGGATCCGAAGCCGCCGCTGCTTCCGCCGCCCGACGACGAGCCCAAGGCGTACTCTTCTCTACAAGGTACGGTATTAGTGGGGGGTACGGTAGGGATCCCGGGGGTCCCGGGGGTCCCAGGGGTACCCAAAGTACCTTGCGTAGCCTGCTCCTCCTCCTCCGGATCCCGAGCCGGGCGCTCCCATGTAGGCTGACTTGTCCATAGTGTGGTGAAGGAGAGAGAGAGGTCGAGTCGGAAGAGGCTCGAACTAAAAGAGGAAGAAGGGAGCGACCGCCTTTTATGGGCGGAGGAGGGTGAGATGAATGCCCGTTTGCGAGATGGAAATAGGGAATGAGGTGGATAGAGAGAGGAGAGTGATCATTGGGATTAGAGAGAATACAATTTAGAAGGGAGAATGAACGCAAATGTGATGAATTTGGGCGGTTTTCGATTGTGATTTCTGTGATTACGAAGGTTAATGCTAGCGATGATTGATGCTGAAGTGATTTGCATGTGCTTTGGCACTGATTTTGGACAGGAGATCGGACGAAAAACGGAAGATATTGTTTCCCTCTTCACAGGTTGCCATGCTTGGAACACGCATTTAGTTCGGATGAAAATTTCGAGTTGAAAGTGAGGACTCGAGATGCAAATCTGACTCTGAACTCGTGTTCATCCAACGCTGAGCTCATATTGAAGAGAGTCTTCGGGAGGACTGAAGATCATCGAAGACCAAGAAGAAATCGCAGAAATCCAAATTCCCAATTCTTTTTCCATCCCATCCCAGCAACAACATTGCACAAAGTATTTCAAAGCAATCATGTTATTCATCGCACATTCAGAAAAAAACAATCGAAATCTTCTCATCTTCTCGAAAAATTCTCTCGATAATCTTCTCCGAATTGCATGTAAAATGATGAAAACGTTCGGATGGACTGGATGAGCACCATTTGCAATGGGGGAGGAGAGGAGAGGAGGAAGACAACAACCATTGTATGTGATATAAGGAGAGAAATTAAGAGTTGTTTTCATTCCAAAGTTTGTAGGTTATACAACGATCTTCGTGTTTTTAGTTGCTAATCTGCTAATCATTTATTCAAATCTGGGATAAATGGCCACGAGAACCAATCAGGATTCTCGCTTAGACATCAGTGGAGACATCTTCACTTCGATCTCTCTTCTTCCGTCCACCAGTCTCGTCAACTGAGTAGATGTCGCTGCTGTCCGCCCGCTTCTTCTTGATCAGACACTGCACCTGCGATGGATCCATTTAGATTCCAGACTATGATCAGTATCAACGCACGACGTCAAACTGCATTTTAAAAAAAGTGACGATTACCTAGAATTATGAAGGACAAACTCACGAAAATCACTGCAATAATGAAGAGGATGAGCAGGATTCCTCCGACCGACGAACAGATTATGATTGTTGAGGTTTGTGCCTGCAATTAATTAATTTATTTATTTTATCAATTTTGCGAACCTCAGGCTGTTCATCTGGAGCTGAACTATCTTGATGGTCCGTGATCGTTGTTCCTTCCATTCTCGGATGCACTTTCGAAGCAGTCGAAGTTGGTCCAGTCGTGGATTGCGAGGTAGAGGATAGGGGAAGGGTCAAAAGAGTAGTAACGACGGATAGAGTAGTACTTGAGGCAGTGGTCGTTGGCAGGGCTGAAATATCATGCAATTGATTTTATGAATAGCGATGTTTCACATTCAGGTCATCGATCAACACCTTCCACAAATCAAAAACCCGCCTTTCCTGCACTCAAAGTGCTGCGGTGCGAGGCTGTTGTGAGCGAGTGTTGACTCCTCTCCTCCCTCAGCGACCGCCCTCCATCCGTCCGCCAGAGAGCACTGAGCCTCGTTACCACGCACTTGCTGGTCAGCGAAACTGAACAGTGATTGAATACAAATTCACGAACCAAGAAATTCACTGAAAAAATTCCTTTTTTGGTCAAATTTCAAGCATTTGTTGAAATTCGCGATAAAATTATGTAGTTTCCTGGATACTCACTTTAGATCGAGTGAATGGTCACGACACGTAACACCGACAAGAGCATTCGAATCGTTTCTGAGACCGTAGCTGATGCCGTCTCCCGTGGCGAGGCAGTCTGAAAGATCATCTCATTTCTCAGGGGTCCCGGCTCATCTCTCTTCAGAATTCAGACGATCGAGTCTTACGGTTCATTTATTTCGGCTCTTCTAGTCTCTTTTCTTATTCTAAGCGATAGAGGCAATTGGTAAAACGGCTCTCATTATAAACCTCTTTATAAAAAAGATGAGGGAGGTGGCGAAAGATAGAATCGTTTCCTCACATTCGATACAGTCGATAGTCGGTCGATGGTCCGGTTGCGCGATCCACGTAGATTCGTTGTCCGTTTGCAATTGCAGTCCAAGGAATGGGCATATCGTGACTAGACTCTAGTCTCGATGGGATGGATTTCATATCAACAGTATGTAATGTGTACAGTATAATTGCTCGTAATTTGAGGATTTCAAGCACTATCGCACAAATGAGTGAGAAGAAAGATCATGCTGAAATTGAGAGACGACTCTACCTTCCATCCGCTCCATCCACTGTGCTCATCGCACGTGAGGCGCAAGTACTTTTGCGAGTTGAACCTGGAGAAAATAATGTCAGTTTGTGATCGAAGATGACCTACGGTAAGTGATACGGTACGAGGAAAACGAACATAACCGCTCGCGGAACGCCGTCCTTGGCCGGACAATCGATTGGAGCGCGTCGCAACCAGAGCTGACATTTAGGGTTTGATATTAACAATCGATATTGATAAAGCACCGTACCTCACCGTGCCAGATTTCGGGACAGCTCGGGGACTCTGGAATGGGTTCTCGTCATTATCTGATTTGGAATCACGAGGAGAACGATTAGCTCAATTGTTATTGGATCTTGAAGCGTACTCAGGTTGTGAGCGGTAAGTTTGAAAAGTGCAATGATTCTTACGTGTAACAACCAATGCGCATTGTGAGATCAACAGCACAGCATGAGAAGAGGTTTCATGGCAATTAGTCACTTCCTGACAATGAGACGAATTCAGTAGAAAAAAATCGAATTCGTGATCGGTAGGTTGAATACAATACTAAAAAAAAAACTGAAGCCAGCCACTCGCGACAAACGAAGAGAGGATGAATGAATGGAGAAAGAAAAAGTAGGGAAAGATTGAATGAAAAGAATTCACATTGCTCTGAAACAATGCACAGATATGATTAACGCTCTTTATTAGCAGCGATCCGGATTCAGTCATAATTGGGGAAAGCGGTGGGTCTAATGTACATGTCAGCCTTGTTGATTGGGTCTCCATTCCAGAAGAGATACGTCTGTCCGTCCTCTCCCTGGGGAATATCATCACACGTATAGCGAACACCGTTCAGATTGGCTGAGCCGCATCTGCAATTCGGTTTATCGGATTTTTTTGGAGTTGAAACAGTTTCGAAATTCCAATTCCGTCATTATCCTTTGCCATTTTGCAATGATCTTGTGAGTAATCAAGATAGAAATGATTGCGAATACCGGTAAGATGTGTCGTACCACCAGCCAGTGTTGCGGAAGGTCGCAGAGCAGTGAGCTGCAAATTTACAAATTAGCAATTAATCAATATTGATTAGGTAAAGGTACTGCCACGTCAAGCGATTTTACAGTCGTGCGACAACGCTAGGTGGGACCCGCTGGTAAGGCCAGCTGTCAATATTGATTAATTATGGACAAGTTTGTCACTCCCACGTTCGTAAAATGGATCTAGCCTTTCCCCTCAATTTTCACAGCGAAAGGACTCCCGTAAACGCTTTCAAAATGAGGGGTAAGCGAGAGCCTCTTCCATATTAGGAAAAGAGTGTCGGAAACGAAGGGTGACTGCACTCACAAGTCGAGTTATCATTGTCGAATGCGATGAACTTGGGTCCGGTCTTGGACAGATCCCATCGCGCCCACCCGTCGTAGTAGTCGATCTCGGTTCCGCGGCATACCTGAGAATTAAAAAAAAACATAATTCGATAAAGTATCTGTTAAATATTCAGTGGTTCTGGATCTCGCGAAATGGAAACGCTCCTCATCCTGGCAATGAAACGATACGCGTTTTCGGAAATTCTAAATCGCCATTCTTTATGCCTTTCAGAGTTTTATGTACTCTTCGAACATCCCTTTGGGAATTTCTTCGTCTATTCTCCTTGCATTCATCCTCACCTCCGGAATGGTCACCCTGTACTCGTCCGTCTTTCCACTGACTGCGAACTGTTTGTACGTGCAGTCAGTCCATTTGGCATCGACTCCGTTGTGAGAGCACCGGAACAGATTGAGACGGAGACTGAAACGCTTGAGAACTTTAGGAAACGGTGTGGTTAGGAAGACAATTTTCGGTGTTTTTAAAGATTTGTTTCGGAAGTTTTTTTTTACAAATGTTGGTATGATATTTCAAAACGCGAGTTCCCGAACGTTCCTTAACCATTTTGAGACTGAAAACAAAATGCTATGAGAGGTTAGTAACAAAAACAGTAGACAGTTTTCACCTGACTCAGAGCGGTCCGACTAACAGCTTGTTGTAAAAACGTTAAAAAGCAAACTTGTGGACAGACCTCATCATCTGGTAGTTTGTGTAGAGAGAGATGAGATCCAGTCCGAACCAGAGATCCGCCTCTTCCGCCGATCCGAAACCAGCTGCGTACTCTTCCAGAGTCTTCTCGGCCGTTTCGTTCTATAGATATGCGCACGTTCTATGAGAAAACCGTGAAATCATCTCTGAGACATGCAAAAATGCGATCTTCTTGCAACGTTTGTTCACGAGAGGAATATAGCTTGCTGGATTTGAAAGAAATGCTTTATGACTACTCCTGCTTCCACATGGTCGAATTTAAACAATTCTCAACAGTTTCCGTGAATACGTTTCGAATCAGTATCTAATTCAAGAAATGAAAGGATAACAGGCCCATAAATAAACCGTGAATATTGGATCATAAAGTGCACTTTGGGTACTCCCGCTTCTGCATCAAATGCAAAGTAAAGCAAAGTAATTTCAACATAAAAAATACCGTGAACGCGTTTCCAATGAGCGTCCATCCTCCTCCACCCCTGGTCATGTCGCAGTAGACGAACAATTTTTTTCAGGTTTCGTCTCCGTACGAATCGTCCACGGGAACGGTCACACTGAAGATTCGTATGGGTCAGACTGTTCGCCGGTTCTATCAACGGCTCTGTCAAAATTTAACCTTATTCTTCCGTTTTTTTAGAATATTTCGGAGGTGAAAATAACAAACGTATGCGGTAGATCATCGACTACTGCGTGGCACTTGAACAATTTTTTTCAGGTTTCACATATGATTCATGGCCGACAATGAGTGTTCTTCTATCTCAAAACAGGAATATTTATCTTACGTATACGCTCCATCATCAGTCGCTCCATGATACTTGAACAGATCGGCGCAGTGTCTTCTCGGGGCGAACGTCTCGCAATCATGCCCGGCATAGTACTGGTTGCATTGGCAGTAGTAGGAGCCTGAATGAGGATCAGAATCAGTTGAAACGCCTTCTTCAAGCGCTTTCAGCGCCGATTAGGAAGCTCGTGACTATATTCTACCTGTAGAGTTGAACACGATCATTCATGTGCATGCTACTTCTGCACTGTTCCGCGCACCAAACGCGCAAAGCGCATACCTGGAGTGTTGACGCACAGTCCGTGCCCCAGTCCAGTCGAGCACGAGTTCGGATCGAGACACTCGTCGATGTCATCGCACGCGTTCGTGTCCTGATTGTACTGAAAAAGGTCGTTTTGACTTTCACATTAGAACATTTGGCGCTCCTGCACTTACCCGGACAATAGCGTGAAAACGAAATGAGTTTCAGTGATTCCCTACATAAAATGGTTTCCCGCTGGGGTCGGGGATGGAGAAGTTTAAGGGGTTAATTTTAGGTGTCCGGGAAAGGGGAGCAAAAGCACAATTATACCTCGAATCCGGGATCGCACAGACACGTCACTTCTCCGTTCGCCACACCGCAATGCGCGTTCGGTTGGCAGCCGTAGGGCTGAAGTTGTTGTTGTTTTTGTTGTTGTTATTATTGTAAATGCTATTGTTGTTGTTGTGACCCACATTCTTGAAATAGGTGCCGTTCTGGCAATAGTTTGCCTGTGAGCAGTCGTTCGAGAGCCAGTGCTGATTGGCTGCAAAGTTCACTGCGTTCAAGACCTCAAAAATGTTATGAACCATTGAGCTGCGTAGTTTGGTACTATCTTGAAATTTGTTTTGCTTTCATAATGCAACTCCTTCATTGAAATTCCTTCCTTCCTTTCCTTCCTTGTTCCTTCCTTGCACAATTCCTTCGTTGCAATTCTTTGAAATTCGGCCAGATACACCGCAACTAATGGAAGAGATGAGTCAAGGCTCCGCCCACTTCATCGTAACCCTTCCTCCAGTCATTGTACACCTTACCTGCTAATGAACACTGAACCATGAAGCCTTTTCTCCTCTGCATCCGCCTTATACCACATCTTATCACTTCCATAGAAACAATACATTCCCACAAAGCAATGATAAATTCCTTACCCGGATGCATGTTGCCACTGCTGTCGGTGCAGCCACACTCGTCCACCCGGACACACGTGACCTGGAAGTGTCATTATTAATCATGTTAATTAAGTTAATTGATCAATTAATTACGATAATTAACTAAAACATAATACCGTTGCGAGACTGGTCGTGTCCAGCACGTAGCCGTAATCGCACGCACAGCCTTCGGCGCAGGCTGAAGGAATTTTTCTTCGCATTTTCGAGAATACGACGATGCGTTCACGCAATTTGCTCGAAGTTTAAGTAAGCCGAATGATCAAATGAGTAAAATCTAACGATAATTGCACTGCGATGGAGCGTCATGGGCAGCGCACGTGGCAGGACAGCCCGAGACGCATGTGGTGTACTGAAAGAACCCTTAGGTTATCACAACGTTCTGCTCCGACAGACAAGGGTGGGAATCGCTTTCCCCGTTCATTTTGAACAATTTGATGCTAAATTGATTCATTTGTTCTGATCAGAATATACTGATAAAGATTCATTCTATTGGCCAGCAATCGGCTCAATCATGCATCCTGTCAGTTGTCAAAAATTGAAAAGAATGACTGAAATGATCACAATTTGTTTGAGAAAAAACTGAATAGCTTAATATTAGCCGTTCAAAAATGGATAAACCGACGCACTGTAGAGTGTGCAGGGCAGTTCATCTCGCAGCCAGTTGTCGCGCGCCAATTGTCAATGTTCACTCCTGAATATTTCCAGTATTAGTTTGAAAAAAAATAATATTGCAATGATCAAGACAGCAAACGTAATGGCACGGACCGGAAATCGAAGCCGGACCCACTCTCGATGACTGGAGTAAAGCACTCAGAACATATCAGATATTCCAATGAAGAAATACCTCCAACGGCGAACTGGCACTGGTGCACGAAGTCGAGCAGTGAGTTGCAACGGAGCTGTAAATAATTGTGATCACTCACATTCTTACACTCTTCGCAACTCCGACTCTGTGAACTACGCATTATCCATGCTGCCTCTCTCATGCCCTGGTGAACAGCCCATTGAGATATTTCAGCAGTGAGAGTCGACAGAAGGTTCACTCACATTCGGGTCCAAGCACACATCGTAGATGCACGAGTCGTACGCTCTCTGGATTGCGTCGTTGCCAAGCACTTGACACTGCGCGAATGGACCCTGGAGATGGATGATTAACGCTAGCCGCGCCTATCCCAAGACCTTCTTCCTTTGCATGCTCTTGCTCCCGTTTGGCCTAATTTGCGATGAAATTTGCAAGAGTTCAAAGGCTTTAGGTACAATGAGAGCTATAAAAAAACCTTTCCAGTCTGCGCATTGAAGATGTCCACACAGTCCGCGCCCGCGCCCTCGACGTCTTGCTAGAATTGGAATCATACGTCGGACTTTGAAAAGCGAGAAAAAAATTATGACAGAGACGGTGTTGCGCAATAGTTCTCTGAATTCACATTCAGAACGGGTGTTGAATCGACTGTCGACATAGTATCTAGGATGCGTGAGATGTCGTCACAACAGAAAATACAACAGTGTTCAGAATAGAAGTTTGGTCCCTTACGCAAGTCGCGCTCTTATTCGTCATCGTCTGTCCATCGATGCATGCCGGTGCAGGGTTGGACTGCGTGTAGTCCACTGTGCGCCAGGAATCGGCGAACGTGTCCGTCTGAAGTCAGCAATAACCGAATATATATTCATTATTCAATACTGAAAATGATATTAAAACGCGTTCCGCCTAATAACGTCAGGATCCAGAGGGTAAGTAGCACAGTAGCTCAAAATCCTCCCATGAGGTTCATACTTGGTGGTTAGAGTCCCTAGGGGTTGCCTAGGGGACTCCCTCATATTGGATTTAAAAGTTGCACACCTGAGCCTGTGACGGTCGGCAGTTGTTGATTGGTGTAACGGTTCCATCCCTGCAATCTCGAGATATTCTTCTATCTTCTCCACTGAACAGATAACTCGGGTTCGATAAACTCACGAATTGACGATGTCATCATTGCAGTTTCCATCCAGATTGCCCGCCAGTCCGCACAGGGTCGTGGCTCCGCGGAATTCGGGCACGTCAGGGATGGTTAGGCATAGCTGAAATGGCATTTCCTTTCAAGACAATAGCTGCTCAAACGTGGTTATGCTGTTAAAGATCCCCATTGGTCTCATACCTTGGGCTCCATTTAGGTCGCCCGTTTTGGTGGTGGAAATTGGAAAATTGGCAGAAGAACAAACCTCAGAGTATTTGAACTCAACTTGCACGAATTGATCATTTTTGATCACAATGTACGGGTTCTGATAGTTGATCGAGAACTGAGCGAACAACTGCGAGGGATAGGAGTACGGTACGTGGACCTGGAAGTATTGACCTGGAAGACACGTCGAGCGAGAACTTTCTATCTGTTAAAGCCTATAAGTTACCTGAACACCATCCACAAAGACATTCAAGTATCGATCGACGAATATGGTCTTGTTGTAGAAGACAACTTGTGTCGAGGTGACGTAGGAGACACTGAAAGAACGTAACGTTACTGTGTTTGAATTCTCAACATCAGTTATGTGCTCGGTCTGTGGAGGTGTTGTTGAGTAAATGAATGAATCTCACGTCTGTCCTGGATTCGCAATGTCATTCTTCGCCTGGACCGAGTAGTACGAGTATCCGTTATCTAGTTCGTCCTTGCATGGCAGAGAGAAGATGTACGGGCAAGTGGCTAGAAATGCTCGTTGCAACTTGTTTCGCATCTTGGATGGGCTTGCAGTATGATGACTACTGTCAGAACTGCGACTTTGATGCAAACATCATGTGCGTTGCTCTGAAATTGGATGACTTACCTTGATAATCAAACGTCGCTCCATCGAAGGTCTGGTAGTGCGGGTCTCCGTTGAAGCAGCGTCGGCGAGTGGCCAGAGAGCAACCCTTCTTCGCATCTCCTGGAACACTATTGATGTACTGGAACACCAAGATGTACAGAGAAAATCACGAGACTTGGCTTGCAAGATTTCTTCTAATCAAAACTCGGCACTTCTTCGGTTTCTGGTCTACCTTTATTATGTGTTCTTTACATTCTCATTTTCCGCCAAGGATTTCATTTCGGAATGATGAAAGGTCGGCCAGAAACCAAAGAAGCTTCCAAAACTGATACAGATTAGATGATGAAAAAAATAGTGTACCTGACATTCCAAAGTCGCACACACACAATTCGTTTGGTGGTTCTGGATGTAGCAGTTGGCGTTCTTGCCGCAGCTCTTGTCGTCACACACAATCCTCTTCTCACAGTTAGCACCGGCAGTGTCATCGGGACAATCACATCTGGAGAGATTAAAAATCAGATCATTGATTGTATATTTTAGGTTCATTGAACCCATTTTTCCAAATATAATGACATCTTGGGCTGTGAATATGTACAACTAGTGTTTTCCCAAATCACAAGCAGATCACAGTTCCCTGACCACCCTACACTGTGTCCTGCCAGATAACAGCGCTGATCTGTGCTTCCAAAATGCTTCCAATGCTCTGCTGAGAACCGCGCCCCATCCTCGTTATCTAAAGCCTCATAAACAAGACAGGAATGCACCTGATCATTCATTATTGCTTACTAGAACGTAGCCTATCGATCTGATGAAGGAACAAAAATGAAAAATCTAGTAGAGAGTACATAGAGAGATATGTGCGCAGCTTGCACCACACTAAAGTACATATTTCGGTGTAGGATGGAGGTGAAATCTTTAAAATAATTGTGTTTTGCTTACCGATATCCGAACTTGCCATCCGGCAGACATTGTCCCTCGTTCTGACAGGGGTTCGAGTAGCACGCGGTGCAGTCGGAATCGGCCAGGATCTGGTCGCGTTCGTGCACCTGAGATTCGTTTTTCTCAGAGCACAATTAGCTTCGAATGTCATTTCGATACGCTTTCCAATCGGTCAAAGGTATCTGAAGAAACTATAAATAAAGTCGCTGTTTATAGACTTATTCATTGACTTGTTCATGTCCCAACTGAGCACCAGATAGACTCACATCCTTCTTTAGCATCGCAATCTGCGAAAGGAGAGACTCCCGCGAGGCGCACTTCAGATCGGTGCATGTGGCTCTGCATTTATTCATTTATTCAATTATTGAAATGAATTACAATTAAAATATATTAATTAATTATTTAAACGCACTCGACATGGTCCACAGCTGCAGCTGTTGCAGCAAGCAGCACAACTCCGAGCAGTAGCCGCATTACACTAAGTGACTGAAATGTAATATCTTGTTGCTACGAGGCAATTTTTCTAAAATATGAGAACGTTCACTATGATAAGCAGCGAAGAGGAAGTAGTGAGGGGGTTTGGCGCCGGTCCCGATAATCCCGATGCTTTTGAGCTACAAGATCAAACCGTTATCTCCACGCGATGAGAGTAGGCTAGAGAGGAGAGTAGCAGGAAGATAAGATTCATTCTACTGCATTTCTTGCTCCTCTGATCGATGAGAGAACGTTGTTAATTGAGAGTGGTCAATAAGAGAATGATTATGATACACCCACGACTGAGAGAGCAAGTAGCCTCGCCCGTTAATGAGTCAACTTATAGGCTCCACCTTTTTCAGTTGTGATCGGGATGTTATAAAGAACTGTTAGCTAGCGTGAACTAGTAAAATCGAAGATTTGGTTTGTTTTTTTCAAGACGCTTTATTCTATTGTGTATGAACAGGAATTGTTGTCGTTGATATTCGCGAGCCGGGAAATACTCCAAACCACCTGCATTTCGAAATGTTCAAAGTCGAATTTTGACGGTTACCTCGCAACTACTTTTCTGTAGCTGTCTGATAGGACGATTATCAATACTGAATGCACTACCGAATGCAGCATTTGTATGCACACAAATATTGCGTTGGTTTCTGACGAAGATCTACGTCATCACAGTAGAAGTAAATCATTACTTGAATCGAAAATTTCAGCTGCTACTGAGATGAGATAAACGCCAAGCGGTGCACCAAGCACAGTCACTGGGATAATGGACTGTAACAAATGAGCAATTAATTGGTTATCTAATTATCAAACCTGTATTATAAGTCTCCTAGTGAGCTTCTTCTGGATATTTCTTGTCCTCTCGCTAACTAGGTTGACCTGAATTGATACTATGTAGCAAATGAACCGAAGTGAATTGTCTTACGTTTTTTCGGAGCGCATCAAAAGTGAAAAATACGAGTAACGTTGTGATAATAACCGTTCCCATAGTTGCCTAAACGGTGATTTCTTGTTATGATTATGCTTTTATGATAGCTTACAATTAAAATCACAGCAACTGTGGCCCGGGCTTCTATGGCTTTCGAAGGATACGCAAGTAGCGTAATATTATTCTCTAATATCCATGACATTTCGGATGCATTCTGAACGAAATTACAGTAAAATCTTAGAAGTGTAATTCACTTGGAATAATAGCATTGCTTCTGTAGTTGTCAGAGGTCGAAAGAAGGCGAGAAAGATTGCTGGAAGCATCATTAGAATCACTATCGAAGCTCGGATTGAAAATGTTCGGATAGTTCTTGATCGTGACTTCTTCAAAACATTAGCATAATTATAAAATATGTCTAACACTCGCATTTGAAAAGCCTCGAACAACAGTAAGCGCCGCCTCAAATCGGTAATGGAAGCACATATTGATAGAAGATGCAACGTTCCCAACAGAGAACAGGGCTAACACCTGAGAGTTTCATGAATTTGCTGGAATTTTTATGACACTGACCAGTACCCAGTGCGGGTTCAATCCAAGATTGCATACGAGGCCATAACAAAGCGTGCCGAACAGGGGAAATAGTGGAACTGGCACGATAAAGAGGCAAACAACGAGGTCCACGGATACGACCCATACCTGCTATCGTCTAGTCGGCCCTATGTAGGACGCATGAGAACATTCGGATACTGGCCTACTGGATGAGCACCTAATTAGGGCGAGCAAGGTCATAAACCGAAAGTTCTCATCCAACGTATTTATCAGAAATGTGCTTACCTGGACATGCACCAGGTATCGCGTGTAACTTTGCCCACTCTTCTGCGTTTTACAAAGCAGAAAGTAGAAGGCTAACGCAGAGAGAACGGTGGAGATGCCCCCAACAATGTGCAGATAAGTAACAACAAATGAAGCGAGAGCGGGTGTAGCGTTTAGGAGATCCATGTCAGAAGTGGTGGTATGAATTCTGCCGCGAATCTTGAGAAAGCACCTGCTCAGTAGGGTTAACACTGGTTTGCCAGAGCGAGATAGGCGCTGCAAGACTTTGAACTACTAGGACACTTCAACGCCAAATATCAGGGTGACGACAGAAAATACAAGAGGTATTCTGAAGTCTTCTACGTCGCTAGAGAGCATCATCATCATTTATCCAGGTCGAACATAGTTACAATAGGGTCAAACAACAAAGAACAATAAAACGAGGTCATAGTATTCTTCTTATATTGGATCTTCAAATCGTAGGATGCGTTCTCTCCACGCTAGGCGGGGTCTGGATGAGCTGTCTTCTCTTTCCACAGCTCCCGATTCAGGGTGTGTCTTTCCGTTAATCTTTTGGTTCGCTTTTGCGAATAACACCTTGCAGAGGTTCGTTTCACTCAAGTGCATCGCTGTATCAAGCTTGTTATGCGATGTTCGCTTTACGAATACCTGTGCTGTCAGTGGTGATCCATAATAGAATGCTAATGCTTTAGCTTTATTAGGAAGATGTCACTTATCAAAGAATGATGAATTGAGAGACTCTTCGACACCGTGCGAAATCACCATACGTCATGCAGGTCTCGCCAGAGCGAAAGTGGATGTCGGCATTCTGACAAAACCCACGTCTCGGCAGCCCAAAAAACCACCACAAACCACGGAAAAATCGACTTTGATTTATAGACCACGTCGGCAAATGTTTTATGGACATCGGCAACATAGCTCAGCTAGAACCCATTTGGCGTATGGAAATCACACATTCCACTGTGATTTCACCACCTTGGGGATGTTGCCAGGACATCTCTCTGCCATATGTCTCATCTTTTCGGGTGGTTGAAGAATTAAAATTGAAATTTTAACAAATTGAAATTGAAATTAAAGTTAAGATTGAAATAGAAATAATTACTCAACTTAAATCTCCCCTCTCCTCTCACAGCGTTCTGCCCCGACAGAGAAGCGATTTGCGAGTGACGAGTGATGAGAAAGCGAATGAGGAGAGGAGAAGAGAGCACAGCGTTCTGGAGAGAACAATGGGGGTTAGCGATTTGCAAGAATCGAACTGCAAAGTCGAGGGAGAGGAGGGATCGTTCTCCCCGCTCATTTTGAATAATTTGCATGGCGGGAAACTGATTCCTTTGTTCAACCCTTCTCTGGAGAGAACAATGGGGGTCAGAACGCTGTGCTCTCTTCTCCTCTCCTCATTCGCTTTCTCATCACTCGTCTCCGGTGGTTGACACTTAGGTACCCCCACCTCGATACTCCTGGCTCCTCGATACCGTAGCCTAGGGATCTTGACCTACCGTATCCTTATCCTACCGTAACCCTACCGTATTCCAGCATGAGCGACACCGATGGCGACGACGAGAGCACGGTTATCGACGCCCTCAAGGAGAAGAAATTCACCAATCCCAGCGTGTGAGTGAGAGGGGTACTGTAAGGGTACTGTGGGGTACGGTAGGATCATTGAAGGGTATTGCAGTGTTACGGTAGTGTTTGGGTACTGTAGGAGTACTGTGGATTACCGTTGCGTATGATTACTGCAGGGTACTGTGTGTTACGGTAGGCGTGATGTGGGTGCGGTACTGTAAGCTACGATAGCGCTGACATCCTGTGGAAGGACATTGTACCACTGAAATACTGGTGATGTGTAGTAGGCTACGGGGTACGGAACTGATGGTACGGCCTACTGGAAGAGCACATGATGAGAGCGAGAGAACAACTATTACTCATTAGGCAGAATATGCAACTGCTACTCATCTCATCCGGATGTTCTCATCCGACCTAATGCCGATCCTTTTTAGTATACCTAGAATAACAAATAAATATACAATACCGAAGATCAAAGATCAAAGAGCACAATTTTCCAGATGGCCGTACCTCATGCCGTGCACGCCGGACACCGAGGCGGATGAATGTCTGCACCAGGTGAGGGGAGGGAATTGGAGATCAAAGATCAAAGTTCGAAGAACGCAACCGCTTTCAGAACATCCGCAACCTCACGGCGCTCATCCTCATCGACGACATGAGCTCCGCGATGACCGACCAGCTGTCGATACTCAATCGGTGAGTGTACGGTATAGATACTGTAGGTCATGATTGGCTACTATAGGATAATCAATGTATTGAGGGCGCAATCGAATGCACAGTTCAGTGCATGGTAGAGTACTGTCCCATCTACTGTATTGTAATTCAGTTATTGATCTTTGATCTTTGATCTTTGATCTCTTGCAGCTACATCGGCAAGTACGGCCTGCGCTTCCAGAAGGAGCAGCACTGCAAGCTGATCAAGATGATGAATGGTGAGGAATGGAAGGGATGAAATTTCGGAAATTCTGTACTTCTGGCCCGGATCTAACTCTTTATTGACCGCTTTGAGTGTGAAATTAACCGGGAAATAATAATGACCAAGAAACACCTCTCCCTCTGACCCGTCCCTCTACTCGTCTACGGCAAAAGGCGCCAGAGTCCTTTCCCAGCCCCCCCCACAACCTGTGCGGATAAATATTATAATTATTATTATTAGCAGAGAAGTTCCGTAATTCCATGCCTGCTGGTCCGTCCTCGGATGAACGCGTCGGTTGTGCACGCTGCGTCTTCGTCAGTCTCGTGAGGTGAGGAAAGTGGGCGGGACTGATCTTTGATCTCTGGTCACGATGATCTTTGATCTGTGGGAAGCGAGATGGGATTACATAGGCTTTGCGATTCTTGTGAAATAAGGAGAAAAATTGAAAAAATAGGGGACTAAAGAACAAAGATTACGCCCATGTAAACGTAAAACAGAGGAGTTCCTTAGCCTTTCCTTGCAGGGATTCGGGTCTCACTCGTGCCGATCTCGTCCTCGACTGGCGTCCTCTCTGCGACCAGTACGAACGGGTGCTGAAGGGAGAGGAGAAGTTCATCGGTGCCGCGGAGATTCAAGATGTGAGTGACGAGAGGAATCTGAGGGGTTAGAGACACGCTCGTCGCTCTCACCGCGGATAGAATGTGTTGACCGATTTGCGTGAATTAAACTGGGGAGAGGAGCGATCCCCGCTCATTCTGCAGACGGGGAGCCATCCGATATCCCCTCACCCCATATTTCATGTGAATAATTAGTATAATTAAGTTAAATGCGTCAAATAATTAAATAGTTAAGTATTTCCATTTAAAGTCAGTTGTCGATTCATCGTTTTGTCCGGTAGAAACTCCCGCACGGAATGACCTGATCACGTCTTTTAGAGCTACCGTAAACCTGTGATGACGACGTGAATTTCTCGTATTTTCGTCAGTCTTTCTTGTGTTTTCTCGTCGTTGACTGTGTGTTCCACGCTCTAGTAGTTATTTAGTGATTTAATTGATAAACTCTTATCTCTAAATCGCTAGCAACGAGTATTTATTTGGTGATTAGGCATTTTCGCGTTTTAGCTTGCACTAAAGCTGGTTCTTGGTGAACAACCAGTTTTGGGGCATCTGACTCTGTCGTTATTGTCGCGTCTTGGTGACATTGTCTAGGTAACGTTTTGGTGACACTTCTTGGTGATTGTCTAGGTGACACTGTCTTGGTGACTAAAAGGTTCTTGGTGAACTTCGGTGTGGTTCCCCTTGACAAATTCCGTATTTCGTGGCGCTCTAGTCTTGAGTGAGCTCGTCTTGGGTAGCCGCATCATTTGTTAAAGGAGTCGGTCAAAGAGAGATGAAATGAAGACGCGTTGTTCCATATTTCCTACTCTAGTCTGTGGAATCAAGCTCAAATTCATCTCTTGCAGGCCATCGTATCGTCTACCTACTTCTTCAGGATTGGCGCGGAGAGAGACATTTGGGTGAGGAGGGAAGGAGATCAAAGATCAAAGATGACATGTTGTGAATTTGTGATCTTAGATGTTCATGGGGCTCTGTTACATTAAAGGCAAAGGACAAAGATCAACCGTGGGCAAAGATCAAAGATCAATTCTCTGCAGATCCGTCCGTACCTCTCGCCCTCCACGATGCACATCATGGCCGACCTCGTGTGTCGCCTGATGCCCAGCGACGGCTTCCAGCAGGAGGATCTGGTGATGCAGAGGGGTGAGGAACCGTGTTTTAGCAGAGCCGGAGTTTCCGATAAGTGCTGAACCGGGTTTCAGTAGAGCTGGAGTTTCCGATAAGAGCTGAACCGGGTTTCAGTAGAGCTGGAGTTTCCGATAAGAGCTGAACCGGGTTTTAAGATCTTTGATCTCCGTTGATCTTTGATCTCCGTCAGGCACCCTCATGGATGATTGCATCCTGCCCGAGCTCTACCTTCCCTACGAGCAGGACGAGATGAGCGACTACTGTACGGATGCGATCGTTCGCTTCTTCGTGAGGTTTGTGAGGTCCAGGGTGTTTCGTGACTAGAGTCTAGTCTCGACGAGTTGCCGTCTCTCCATTTCACACACTCTCGTTAATCTGTTTGGTGAGACGTGTGCGTGAGTTGTAGGGTTCTTTGTGAGGTGAGTGCAAGGATATTACAATATACGTATCGTTGTGAGCAACTATCAGTGAAGCTGATTTATACATAGAATTTTGTTGAATGAGTATTTTGAGTATCGCAGCCCTAGAGTGATTCTATCAGGGATGTGAACCTCTGTTACAGGCTGACTAAGGACTCCCCGTCAGTCGCTCTTCCCTTCTTCCACCCGCACGTCCATCTCATCTTCACCCGATTGATCCGATCGCTCGGTCTCACGGCGCGGTACGGCAAGGTGTACGGTAAGTGATTGATTTGATTGATTTGAAGAAGGGAAGCCATTCTATACCCCATTCACCCCATAATTTCTGTGAATATTTATCGTAATTAAGTATAATTAAGTTAATTAAGCAAATAATTAAATATTTAAATTGTTTTTTTTTCGTTTAAAATCAATTGTCGATTCACCAAATTTGTTTGCTAGAAACTCCCGCACGGAAAGCCCTTATTCCGTATGTCCACGCTACCGTAATCTCGTGATGACGAGCGAATTTCGTGAATTCCGTTAGATTTGTTGTTTACCGTTTGTGTTGCTGTGTTTTAGCAGTCAATTGTGTTTAATTGATAAAACTTAAATCAATAAGTACGTCTAACAAGTCTCTCTTGGTGGTTAGCCATTATTTCGCGTGTTACAGATTTAAACATCTGATCTTTGATCTCTAATTTGCAGATTCGATCGAGGCGGCGACGCGCATCTACCAGTACTACGGCAAGTGGATCGGATACATGTTCGGCACGCACCCGAGGTTCGGTTGAGCTTTGGTCTTTGATCTTTGATCTTTGGTCTTTGATCTTCGATCTCTGATCTCTGTTTTTTTTCCAGCGTCGAGACGCAGCTTCTTCGTCTTCTCGCGCACGTGGACCCTGTCAGAAATGGTGAGGGAAAGGATCACTAGAACCTACGAAATCTAAGAAATACGAGTAATCGTATCACCATTTCGTACACTCTCTCGCACCTCTGACCGGTGAGAGAGTGCGTGAAATGAGGAGACGGTTATCCGAATTTCGAA
>LS495830.1:2728-23937 GCA_900490845.1 Pristionchus japonicus | reverse complement strand
ATGTGCACAATTGGACCCCTCCCCGTAAGAGAAGACAAGGACGCCCAGCCAAGAGATGGAGAGATGATTTCGTCAAAGCAGCCGGTCCTCAATTCATGCAAATCGCAAGACACGATCGAGCGCAATGGAGAACTCTCATGGCAACCCAGCTTCGTAACACCCACTGAATAAGCTGATAAAGTTGATTAAATGTAAATGTTGAGAACGGAACAGCATGTATAGGTTGTTGCTCGTATCCCGTCCAACCAGAGTGTTGCCAATAAACGTCTTCTCGACGGTTTTTATTCAGTGATCATAAATGATGAGACTGTTCCAGATGAGTATTTCGAAATGCTGAAGAGCTCATTGAAATCTTCTCCGAATTGCATGTAAAATGGCCGAATATGCCGCATTTCTGAAAAATAAGGTTAAATATTTGAAGCGAAAGTTCATACATACCTTGAAAGCTTCCCGATAGTCCCTACTCATCAGGAGATGCACATAGTAGGTTTGGGCGTATGAAGCAACTGCTGGAATAACCTAAAAACTGGTAGAAAACTTGTAGGTTTACAGTTCTGTGCTTCGTGTATGCTTTGCTTTCCATGCAAACGAGTATGTCATATTCTCATCTGAACAAGTTCTCACACTCGAGTAAGTTCTCACGAATAATCGTTTCCTTGTTTAAGCCAAGCGAAAATTCGTGCAAGATCTTTCACCGAAATGGTTGGCACATCTTCATTCCTAGAGTATTCTTTAGCCATCATTGGAATTTCCCTCCTAACTTTTCATTCGAAGCGATCAACTGTCGGCCAAAAACCGAAGAAGCTCCAAAAGTTCAAGATAAGATAGATTAGGCAAAGATTTAGGAGAGAAATCTAACCGAGTATGTTTGCAGCGCCTCGACAGTTTGTTGGGGAAGCTGTGGAAATAATACCGCGAATCGGTCATTAATTTTGCTGAGAAACCTGAATGATTTGTCTGAATAGAATTTGTAGCATCAGATCTTTCTCACCAAGATGCAGAGAAGAATAGCGAGAATAGAAAAGCTGCTCGTATCACTCCTTTCGATAACTTGGCACGCGGTTTGTTTCCTTCTGTTTTTCGAGCTCAAGGTTTCTTATTCTGATTGAAGTTACACTATAGAATTGACAATCAGGAGATGCAGTTAGTTTGTACCTTGGCACTTCATCCGCAACGCAATCACTGCGTAGATGAGCAACACGACCAGACTAACGACGATGTTGGAGAGATTCCACATTTGCATCGTCTGAATGAATGCATTTTGTATCTATTGCGTCACCCTGTTAGCGTTACAGAAAACCCCTAATCCACTACGGTCTGAATGAGAAAGACTGCGGGGTGCTTATTGGTGAAATCCAGTCCAAAATGATATGCGTTTCATTCAAACTATTAGCTAAAGTGAGCTCACCACTTCACTCGTTCCCAGTGGTGGATTGCACGCGAATATCACCGGATCGTCCACATCTCTGTGCAAGAATGCATGCAGTGGATGTTCTATGCCGAAAGCAATCGCTGGTAGTTGAATGAGAAGGAGGTAGGGCAGGTGGGACAGTCGGAGGTATCTGGAGATAGGCATTTCTGCTCCCAAACGAGCTGAAGATGATGTGAGGACTCACCGGAGTGGTTGAAACAGAGCGAAGAGCATATCAGCGCCTATTACTACATACATCATCGCTTGGTAGTTGCCGAGGAAGAGGTAGCTGGAAAGGAAGAGAGAGATACACAGGAAAACTGCTTTTCGGTTCGAATGATGTGAACGATTGAAGGCGACTTTACAGTTTGCTGAACAAATGCGAATTCGACTTTCAAACGACAATTCAAAACAATAAATAGCGATATTTGGCAACCCACAACGAGATGAAGTTGAGGCACTCAGATCGTCTCCACTGCTTGTGCGCCATCTGACTGACCGCGTTGACGAACTAAATGACTATTTAAGTTGTAACTTTACAAGAATATTATTGTTAGAATTACGGACCTCGAACGCGATACAAACACAGTGCACAGAGCAGTTTGCCGTCAGGAGGAAACCTGTGAAAAATCATGATTATCCAAATACTCCAAAAGCATCCAAGACAATAGGCTCCACTTTCTTGAGACAAGCAAGAAGCCAGACCTGCCGTGTACATCAGAGCTTACTCTTGATAAATGTATCAAAATCCTAAATCCGATTGGACCGATGGCTAAGTCCAATTCATCAAAAGAATAAACCTGCTTACTGTGTTTGCCGCGGATCTCAGGCCGTTTGTACATTGCGTAAAGGAAGAGAGTGTTACCTGAATATTTCTGTCGATGTAAAGGAATGGAAATGAACGGCATACCCGTAATTCCCACAATGCCAATAACTAAAATGGCCGATCCGATAATGTAGCCGTCCATGTTCATGGGGAGAGCTAATTAATTAATTGATTAATTGATTAATTAATTGATTAATTGATTAATTAATTAAAGCTCCCGTATTGAAATTACCTCGAACACGATGCAAACGCAGTGCACTGAACAGTTTGCTGTCAGGAGAAAACCTGCAAAAGTCAACTGCAAACGAAATGAATCGGTAAGGTCTACTTCAAACTGACTAGAAGCTGTAAAAACGTCTATTCTGACGGCGTTAAATGCAGGAATTGTGGTCACGTGGGAGCAGTTCACAGTTCGTTCACGGGGCAAATCTTTGCTTCCTCGATTCGGCACGTTTCACTCGTAAGGAAAAGCGTGCCGAAGTCAGACTCTCCTCATCACAAATGCTCTCTAGTTTCTATGACTGCTGACTCTCTTGAGCATGCATTATCTCTAGAGGCAGATGAGAGAACGCGTAGAATCGAGAGGGTCTCCAGGCCTTCCTTATCCGAGTCGTTAGTGCCCGATTCAATGTGTTTATGCTGCACACATTTGAATGCACGCATACTATGATCTGCACCAAAGAGAGCACGCTCGGTGAGTTATCGCTCTGTGGCTGGGAACTTATTGGATATCTGGCCCAGCTCAGCCGCTCTGAGCTGAAAGGGGGATGTGACATGAGAATGGTAGGGATCGGATACTCTGTGTGGAGAGTCTAGGCCAGATATCCGAGAAGTGACCAAGACTGATGCTCATGCTGATTGTAGTAATCTTTATTTTTATTTTCTCACTATCTCGCGACTCTGGACGACGAGTTAATTTCAAGAGAGATGACTGATACAACTGATGAATTCAGCACGCGTCGTAAAAAAACGATTATCTGAGACAATTGGGGAATCATCAAAATGGTCATCATTAGTCATCCTGGAACTTTATTGATTATCGACGACGCTTTAATTGCGAGAAGTAAAAGTCGATGAGACCATACGACAATAGCTATGTCGTATGATCTCCAACTAATCAGAGTAGATTGTCAAAAATCGCGCACCTCAAAGCCATCAAAGCCGCAGACGCGATTTGGCTGGTCGCGTTCGCAGCTCTTGTTGTCACAGACTATTTTCTTCTCACAGTTCGCTCCGGCAGTCGCAGTTAGAGAGATCAAAGATCAGACATGGATGTTTTTTTTCTGAAATCTTGCCTGCTGGATAGTGGGGGTATTGGGGCCTTCTTAATGCAAGAGTCGTTGGGTCAAGATCTGGTTTTGCTTATTTCCTCTATCGTTGTGCGATGTGAACTGTCGAAATTTCGTTTGGTTTTTAATCGGTTGAGATTGCCACTGCATCCTACTCTCCAGATCACACAATACAGTTTCCTATTGATGTGTGCTGCCAACATGCGTCCAATGCTCTGTTGAGAAAGGCAGGAATGCACCTGATCATTCATTAATAGTCACTAGAATATAGTCAATCGACCTTGGGCGAGCCGTCAAACAACTTCACGTGACTAACATTCTCTAAATTTGCATAAGTTTCATAGCGATGATGCAATACAACGCTTCTCGAGTTGTTTTCGCCTGAAACTCAACCAAATCACTTGGGCGAGCCGTCAAACAACTTCACGTGACTAACATTCTCTAAATTTGCATAAGTTTCATTGTGATTATGCATTACAACGCTTCTCGAGTTGTTTTCGCCTGAAACTCAACCAAATCACTTGGGCGAGCCGTCAAACAACTTCACGTGACTAACATTCTCTAAATTTGCATAAGTTTCATAGCGATGATGCAATTCATAGCTTTTCGAGTCGTTTCCGCCTGAATCTCAGCCAAATCACTTGGGCGAACCGTCAAACTACTTCATTTGACTAAAATTTTCTAAATTTGCATGAATTCCATTGTGATGACGCAATTCAACGTTTCTCGAGTCGTTTTCGCCTGAATCTCAACCAAATCACTTGAGCGAACCGTCAAACTACTTCATTTGACTAAAATTTTCTAAATTTGCATGAATTGCATTGTGATGACGCAATAAACCACTTTCGAGCCGATTTCGCCGACGACTCAGCGCCGGATTTCAGTCGGCTTTAATCTCTTGAACCCTCTTCGCCTCCCACCTCCTTCTCTCTCTTCTTCTTTTTTCTCTCTTCTTTTTTCCCATTTGCATTTCTTCCATCTGCATAACAACAGCAGCAACAACAACAACAACAATATTGTCATCGCATTTGCACACTCAATCTCATTCACCTCCTGATTGATTCTAGCCAATTTGCATATTGATTGCTGATCAAACAAACACTGAGGTTGTCAACAACTCTCACAGTTCACAACAACAAACTCAATCACCTCTCCTAATCCCCCTCTTTACATCACCCACAATGGTTGTTGTTGTCCCTCTCCCCTCTCCCCCTCTCCTCCCCCCATTCCTACATCTTGCTCTCGTCGCGGGCGGTAGACAAGCCATCTCTTCTCGCCGAGGGACCACTCCGTCTCGACGACCGAACGAAGCACACCCGTGATATCATATCTCCTGCTGATCAGGTATACTGTAGCCTGGGTTACTGTACCCTTCTCCCGACACGAGTCAAGCATACCGTATTCTGCATACCGTACCCCTCAACCAACTAGCTTCACCCACTGAAGACTGTAGTCTACAGTACCGTACCTTGCATTGAAACCTCAGTTCGCGATAGCTCTACCGTAATCTCCTTACCGTATGCCTTTGCAGCCTAGTCGATAATGTGCTTTGGCAAGAAGAAGTCGGAGCAGAAGTCCGCGATGAAGCCGCCGCCGCCGGCCGCGCCGAAAGATGGCTCCGGCTCTCTGATCAAGCCGGTGCCCGGCACTTCTCCGGCCACCGCGCCCTCGCCCGCAGCCCCGCCCGCAGCCGCTGACCGTGAGTGAGGGGATACGGTAGAGGGGTACTGTAGGGGTACTGTAGTGTGGGCACTCTAGCGGATACGGTCGGCGACGTACTGCAGTGATTACCGAAAGAGTACTGTACTCTGGGTATCTGTAAAGATGCTGCAGAAGGGATACTGTAAGGTTACGGTAACTGAATCACTCGATAATCGTCAGCGCCGAAAGAGGAAGCGACCGATAGCGTAGGGTTCCGGTAGCTTTACACACAGTAACCTGAAACCAATCGACAATAGGGATGTGCAAACGATACCGATATCGATATTTTGGCGATATTCTCTCTCTCATTCCCCCCATTCCGATATATCGTAACTCGGTCTCCCCGCTCTATCTTCGTTCCGATATATCGGAATGAGAATGAGGGAGGGAGAGAGGGAGGGGAGAGTTGAGAATGAAGGGGAGCGAACCGCTCGCGAACGAGAATGGGACGAGAAATGAGGGAGAAATTGGCTCCATTCCGATATATCGCATACGTAATGAGGGGAGAGGAAATATCGCATAGCTAATCTCAATTTATTCTTCACTTTCCGATATATCGGATATCGTTTGCACATCCCTAATCGACAATCGTCAGCGCCGTATGAAAAGACTATCAATTATTTTGAAGGGTTACGGTAACCTGAAACCAATCGATCACTGACTAATCAATCGATTCCAGCGCCGAAAGAGAAGACGGCCGAGGACGGTGGCCTTAGGATACAGTAGAATATTGATTGCTTGTGACTATGCATAGGATACTGTATTTAAGATGATTGATTTTCGCAGCGCCCTAAGAGTAGACGGTCGATAGCGTAGGGGTACTGTAGTTAGGTTACGGTAGCCCGAAATCAATCGATACCTGACTAATCAATAACTCTCAGCGCCGAAAACGCAGGCTGTACTGTAGTTAGGTTACGGTAGCCCGAAATCAATCGATAACTGACTAATCAATCGATTCCAGCGCCGAAAGAGAAGACGGCCGAGGACGGAGCGGCCGACGGAGGAGGAGGCGATCAGAACTATGAGAATGTGGACTTGAAGAAGTGAGGATGACGTCATCCCTAGCCAATCCCCCCTCTCTTGCCTTCGATAAAGGGAGTACTGTGGCTTGTCGATCGATGCCAAGAACATTGAGATCAAGGATCAGAAATCGTTTATTGTCGAACCCGTCAGCAACAATTTACTCGTGTAGTCAGATAACAGTATATAACAATTACAACTAATACATCATAGGAACGTCTTCAGGGTCCTCCCGAGCTCGAATTCCTGGTCTGATTCAGTCTCCTCATCGTCGACTCGAGATTCTCCCTGATACTCGTGACCGTCGGGTCCAGATCCAGAGCCGTCGAGTAGGTGCGCACTGCGTCCTCGTACCGATGCCACCGCTGGTACAGTACGCCTGCAGAGAAACGTCGTCTTGCCTCACGCAATGCAATTTTGCGATGAAATGAAGAAAGTGGTAAACGTCGCCTGCACTCACCCAGGTTCGCGTGGTAGATGGCTGTGGAGGGCGAGAGTTGCACTGCACGATGCAGTTCCCGCTCGGCCTCGATGAAATCGCCTCGCTAGAAATGATCAAAGATCAAAGATCAGGTTTTGAATGAATGTTATTCCTCAAAGATCAAAGATCACTCTCACTTTGGCAAAGCAAGTGCCGATGCTCAATCGAAGCGAGGCGAGCTCTGCGTTGTGCAGCAGCGCAGACGAGGAGAGTTCGATCACCTGCGAATTCACTTGTTTCGAAAGTGGGCGGAGCTTGGTAGGGGCGTGGTCTAAAAGGGGCGAAGCCTACTTCATCGCATCGGTCCATCTCGTCCAGCAGCACGAATAGATTCGACCACGCTCGCGAGTGGGCGGAATCAAGGCTGCAGAGAGATCAAAGATCAATTAGAATTCCTCGGTCTTATAATTCGGTGATGAAACATCAAAGTGTGTTCTGGCTTCTGGTTTTCCAGGCCCAAGTTGCATATTTCCTTTTCATGCCGTGTAATCACCTAATGGCGTGCAGCCACGCAGCCCGCGCAGCCTCCTGCCGTCCCACACGCAGCTGCAGCACTCCCAGGTTGAAATGTGCCTGAAAAAATGTTAATTAATTTGTTAATTAGGCTAATTAATTATTAAAATAATGAATAATTACCTCAGCAGCGTTTGGTCGCAGTGCTATCGAGTGCGTGAGGGAGGCTTCGGACATCTGAACGAGGTATTGTATGTTTTATGAACTGCATTGTATCTACGCTTCGCAAAATCGCATATTTCATCCTTGAGGGTAAAAGGTAAAGCCAACGCGTCAACGATTTTGCTATCGACTTGCGACAACACCGGTAATTCTAGTAGCTTTGAAAAATAGCAAGAAACCAGCTCACATTGTACTTTCCCGCTCGCATCTGAGCGATGCCCAGATTCATCCAGGCTGCGGCGAATGATGGAGCGACTCTGGAATTTAGTAAGATCAAAATTCTCTATTTTTCGAAAACTTTATGCACTAGGTCGGATGAGAACAATCGTATGATAAGCTACTGGATGAGAACTAGTTGCATGTTCCGTCTATTACATCACTGTTGTTCTCTCGCCATCATTAGGTGTTCAGCTATCACCAGGGTGTTCTTATCCGACCTAGTGCCTCCAATCTTTTATCTCCCTTACCTGATCGCCTCATTTAAATATTCCTCAGCATCGCTGGTCCTCCCACTCGCCTCCAGTAGATTGCCCAGATTGTTCAGTGCGCTCTCGTAAGCAGGGTGCAATCTGCAACAAGCGACATTTCGGAAACCTCCCCGGCCACACCACCAACCTCAGCGCCTCACGATAGCGTACTTCGGCCTCTCGGAAGGATCCGGCGTCCGCCAATACCTGAATGAATTGTTGATCTTTAATCTTCGCATATCAAAGTTCACATCCGATGTAGTGCTCGATTTCGAAATCTCTCTCTCTCCCTCTAACCACAATATTCATCGAATTGGAGAAACATTCAACAGGAAGACTCACCTTTCCCAAATTGTAATGGATTTTGGCATTATTCGGACAGACGGCGAGATCTCTCGTGAAGAGAACAAGAGAGGAACGCCACTCGAATGATCGCTGAAACCGGGATTGATCTTTGATCTTTGATCTCTCATCTCTCATCTAAATTTCTCACCTGAGCACTAATCGCAGCAGCTACAATGAGCGCCGTCCATCCCAGGCTCTTTATCGACTTATCGATCGATGGAGTCAATCGATTTTTCGAAATTTCGAAAATAGCAGGCAGCAGTAGACACACGCCGATCGATGGCAGGTACAGCACCCTAAACGTTCTGGGTCTCGACCGGAAGAAAAGGATTACGGTACCTCTCCGCGACTGTGAATCCTACAGTAACCAGCAGGTTGGAGGCCGGTAGGAAGGGGATGACTGTGAGGATGGAGACGGCAAGAATCCATCTGTAATCAGGGAAGGGGTTGCATCATCACTAGTCAATTCTCCACTCTAACCTCCTGACTCGCTCCTCTGCAGTTACTAACACGCCCAGTACGGTAACCGCCAGTCCAATAAGGACTACGGTAGAGAGGATACGGTAGTCGTGGAAGCTGAGGATGGGAGGAAAGCAGCTCATTGAATAGTCGAAGCAGAGGGAAGAAGGGAGGAGGAGGAGCGAGAGGGAGTACAACCAGTAGTGGAAGTAGTTGAGGGTCTGGAAAAGGGTTCGTTTGGCGATTCTTTCCACCAGAGTACTTCATTCCGAGCCTAGTTCTGCATGGAAAACGCGTAATGGCGACTGCAGAGTGAGGAACTCTCGTTTGCTTCGGCATTTCACTACGTGGTATCGAAGATGAGGATTCAAGAAGACAGCAGTCTCGAAAGATACTCACTCTGAGCAGTGTTGTAGGCAGGAAAGCAGCTGGATTGTCATGAGGGGAGAAACGAGGCGCGCTCCAGTCGTTTAGCCATAACCTGCCAAATGCACATTGGATTGTCAAACAACTATGGAACTTGTGCTGAAAGTCGCAAATTTCGGACCTGGCAAGTGAAATGCCGGCCACCAGTGCGGCGTTAGCTGTAGTTCTCCTCATCGACAGTCTCCTCCCGTTCAGCGCCCACTCCAGAGCGACGCACACTATCTGAAGAGATCACTTTCTTTTCTGTAATTGTTTCATCATCTATACGTAATGTTGCAGTCGAATGATCAACCAATAAAGGAAAAATGCCGCTTGTACACTGTACCGGACAATAGGATGAAATTGAACTAAGTTTCAGTAATCGGGGATGAATGACTGTTGTGTGAGTGTTAGGACATGCCCGGAGATGAACAGGATTGCCGAATATGCAAAAAGACGAACCGGCGCCGTAATGCCCTGTTCCTTGCTCGCTACTGACAGCACTACGAGCAACGCGTAGATTGCGTTTCTCGGCACCGTTCCAAGTCCTGGCACACTGCCAAGATACAGCAGCACCGCTACCAGATAGAACACGCCCGACAGCAGCTCAGCGCGTCCCGACACGTTCGCCACCTGCAGATTACGGTAGGTCAATCGATAATTGATTGAACAATAACTTACCGCTTCAGCATGCACAGGATGCACGGCAAAGGCTGCAGCTGCTGCCCAGCTACCGTATCCTGCGATTGGTCCCGACGCGATCTTCCCGGAGACAACGGTAGCCAATCGATGCACCAGCAGCGTATTGATTGCGTGGAGGACGATGTTGACTGCGTGATAGCCGGGCGTCCAGAGACCGTGAAGCTGATGGTTCAGCCTGAATGTTGATCTTTGATCTTTCTGTTTTCCTCGAGTTCCCAGGCCAGATGCATCCTCTATTAGCCTCAATTTGCATATGAGTGGGGGGAACATCTCTCCCTTGGGGCCAATTCATTGTCCGAGTCTATCATCAAGTGGGGGCTGTTTTGTGCTCAGTGGCTGCCTAATCTACGACTCATTATTGATATTTACCCTCCGAACGCACGGAAATTCGTAATATTGAACGATAGCTACTAGTATGAGACGAGGCCCTTAGCGTAATTGCCCGTAGGCGGGTGAATCTGGAGCTCTGAGGTAGGTCTTCGTCTACTTCTCACAATGACCGGCACTACTTCAGTTCGCCGGACCAGCATCTCTCCCATTCCACCGCTCGGCCCTGTGTACAAGATTGAGAAGGAGAAGGAATGACAGGGAAGTAAGGGAATGAGAGGCTGGTCCGGTGAACTGAAGATGCGCCCAATGACCTACCCTGTAAATTCCTAGTTTCCCCTATAAATTCCCTCCCTGCTTCTCATCTTGTCCGAATTGACGTCTAGAGTACACATAGAGGATGCCTTCTCTCATCATTTGCTGGTCAGACAGGGCGAGAGAGCGCTCAAGAGGGAGAGAGTCCGATACTATTGGCCAGGAGAGCAATGGACACGGACGAGATTAAATTGGAGGGAAGAGTCGCATTGCTCTGCGTCAAATGGCGTTACGAGCGGGGGGAAGAAACCAATATTGGCGCCTCATCTCTTCCTCACTCGGAAGGGAATGAGACAACTACGAATGAGCAATTGTTGTGACAGTGATGCTATTAGGATTCAATGAAATGTGTCAACAGTGTGTCAATTTAGAATTCCTGACCAAAGGGTGGCTTCTAAGGGTAAATAAGCAGCTGGGTGGACTCCGAGTGTGCCAAGTCTTGCGCAAAAAGGCTATCGAATTACACTGCTTACCCAGGTCTTCCACTGTTTGACTTATTAATGGATCCCCGCTAAAGGATGTCCTGGTACGATAGCAGAGGTCACAAAATTTCTTGGTGCTCAGCGACTAGAATTTCGGACTGTCTAGTGACAGCTTGCGCGGAAACGCTGGGTCTTATGAAGCAGCGAGGGATAAACAATTAGTCGCGCGAGAATTGTGGTGTTCATCCTCAATTGTGGACTAGGCTGATCCAATTAATTCAGCTCCTCTCTCCCTCTCTGTTCGAGTCTCTCCAGGGTCCAATATGAGCATAAATAGAGAAGCTGGTGCGCATCTAAGTGGATTACAAGAGAGAGATGACAAGCTGGTGCGAGAACCGGGAAGTCTGGATCCCGGTTCTGGAACCCGGACTGGAATCCCGGTCCTGAGAGGCAAGTACGGACCTCAAATCTGAGATCTCTTCTCGGCTCTCAATTTCCTGTTTCCTGCATTCACACCATATTGGCCATATCTCTTCTGCCGGGCTCAAAGAAGGCCGCCTGTCTCTGCGCTCTCTCACTTTCGCACACTCTTTCGCCTGCTCTGACCAGTCTGAGACCATGGTATAAGAGAGATCGAGTATCAGCTGCTCTGCTCAAGCGAGCAAGACGTAATGAGCCTTGTAATCGGCCTGGTAATGGAAAGCCGAGTACGGTAATGAAAAGGGTACGGTAGGTCAGGTTATTGATTTCTGTAGCTCATTCACCAGAAAGTCAGCGTAGTCAGCGGCCTGTAAGACTTATGACTGGTCGATGAGGCTAGCCGGTCGCCCCAATAGTCTGTTGAGAATACCTGCAAAGATCAAAGATCAGGAATCAAACACTAGAGATCAAAGACCAAACTCCAAACTACAAACCTCAACGAGCGGCTTCGTGCCGCGCACAACACCATTCTCGACGACAGTTTTGCGATCGTCGAAGACGAATTCGCCGTCGATAGATAACAGGAAGGGTACGGTAGCGAGCGCGACGAGAACGACGATTCCGAGAAATCCATTTCCCGGTTTTGAGGAATCGCCGGCTCCGGCTGCGGATTCCGGCGAGGGCGGACGCGATCGCTTCTTCTTACTCATCGTGCATCTGAAATATTTTTTTCGTAAATGAATTTCGAAAATCGGTAAGACAGAAAAAAAGAATATGCAGAGGAATCGTAATGATGAGGAACGCAGAACAAGAGACATGACTCGGGCTCTGACTTGAGAGAGGGAGGAGGGAGGAGGAAGGGTGGGAAACGGGGAGAGGTTGAGTGGTTTCAAGT
This sequence comes from Pristionchus japonicus, assembly GCA_900490845.1. Taxonomy (NCBI): domain Eukaryota; kingdom Metazoa; phylum Nematoda; class Chromadorea; order Rhabditida; family Neodiplogasteridae; genus Pristionchus; species Pristionchus japonicus. Next base: position 11,777 of record LS495830.1, on the reverse strand, counting down.
GTGCACTGAGCAGTGCTTCCGGAGGAGACGCGGTAACTTGAGGCACTCGTAATAATGCTAACAAGGATTGTGAACTTTTTACATAGTGATGATGCAAGAAGCCACTGACCACCCTCATTGCCTTCTCAACCCTCACAGGAAGCGGAAATGTGATGAGCTCGAATCAGACTCGCGATTCTAGAGGCCAGAGACAATTCGGGGGTCAGATAGAGCTAGAGACCATGAAGGATGAAGAGGGACAGGAGTAACTTGAGTTATTTACAGTCGGGAACAAAAGCGCAGTAGGTTGTGGGTCAAGTGGAGAGGTGCCAAGAGGAGTGGGAAGAGCGAGGGAGGAGGAAGACCCCTTTAGAACGCCCCCTCTAACCTTCTCTGGTATCCGGAGGAGGAGAGACATGGATAAAGGGGGCAGGGGATAAAGGAGAGGCACGAAAGTTGTCAGAAACATCCTTGAAGGTCTGTCCTTTTCTGTCCGTTTACGGGCAGACAACCTGGGATTAGAGGAGACAGATCGAGTATCTCGATAAGACTTTCGAATCGTTTTTGAACCGTAACCCCTAAGAAGGTTCAGAATATGCGTAAGAAGAGCCGGATAATACTTTCGAGTGAAGCAGGAAAACGGAATAACATATCGCCAACGAACATGGAATATATGTCGATGTATCCTCTCTCGGGTAATAGCATGCGACTCTCTAATTGGATGTGAATGTACAACACGAAAGAAAGAGAGAGGAGGAGAGAGGAAAAGGAGAAGTCGTGTGTTTCTGAATTCATTACGTTTATCTGCAGTTCTGCAACAAAGACAACGTAAAATGTTGATTTTTTGAGAAACTCGAGGAGAAAATGTGCCAGCTGATGAACACGAAACGTTGATATTTGAGATCTTCACCGGAAGGGTATCTATCTACTGTTCATCTCTGACCACCGAAGCTGAGGGCGATACTATTTCTAGAAATGGTGAGACACAACACTTCTTCCAGGGAACTCCAAAAGTATCGAAACCTTGACAATACTCAATCTCTCTGATTTATAGGATGTTTCTCACCATAAAAAGCCCAGAACAGCCCAAATTATCGCGCAGGTGTGATCAAAGACCGAACAAACAAGAGGGCAGATGATAGCAGTCTCTCCCGTGTTCATTGCGCAAGGAGAGGATCTTCCTCCAATCTACTCTCTCCTCCTCCTCCTCCCCCATGCTCTCACCTTTTCCTGTACTCTCTCGCTTTCTCTGATAGACTAGAGAACGTGGCGAATCGAGAGAGTCAGAGACAGGGAGAAGGACTACTCTCACACCTCATCTACCTAATGATCGCGACCCATGCAAATGACCAATTAGCGAGATGAGCCCAGGTAGAGGGGGGGGGGGTTGGAGCTACTTACACTCCTACCTTCCTTATTCAGCCTACTACGGAACGCAGAAACCCATCTCGAATCTGCGAAATAGCAGCATAATTCGAGAAGAAAGACAGAACGATCTGTATCCACCAATTTCAGTCATGGAAAGAGGGGCTCGCAAGAGGCAAAAGAACAGATGGAAAGTGTCAGAACGAGACTCGAAATGGGAGATGAAAAATGGCCCCTCTTGCTGTCCTTCGCAGTCCCTAAACCCACCATGTCACCCCATGATCAGGAACAATCGTCTGACTCTCTCCAATTCGCGTGCTCTCTCGCTCTGTCTGACCAGTGAGAGCCATCTTCGAATCTGGGTTACTGTATCCTCGCTGTCCACTTTTCCCATCACTTTTTAAGACGCTGAGCGTTTCCGACAGACAGCCATGTCTAAATGCGCAGATACTTCAAAGGGAGGCGCCCGAGGGAGGATTGAGGGTAGAGACCAAGTAGAATAGAGAGAGCTTTTCTTGTTCAGTGAAGGGCTACTGAGACGGGCTCTTGGTTGTCAGAGAGGGAGAGAGAGCATGTGAAATGAAGAGAGGCAGACAACCGCTCAAGACGGCCTTCCAGCCTGTCAGTCGGGCTCATAATCGTCATGCATTTTGATGGGACTTGCAGAGTCAGAAAGATGTTTCCTCCTCGCGTAAACATGCGCATGATGAATTACAGGGAGTCTGCAGGAAACAACAGCGTACCGCGCACTTGTTTCCGATGGCCTCTACGCGAAATGACCAGATTCTAGGAGAAAAGTGTGCGGCAGCGCGCGGACAATAGACGCAGCAATATTGTTAGGCCGTTGTGAATAGGGAGGAGGCGAGGATAGGTAAACAAAGAGAGGAAGGAAGGATGAGGGAGGAGAGGTGTTATGAGGGCTGGTGACTGTACGGAAATAGGCTCAGTCGCAGAATATTTGGCACTTCTCTAGTTCCCCGGAAGAGTGGTTGAGTTTCACTCATTGCAAATAGTTGGTTGGACATCCTTCCGGTGAAGAGATCATGCGGTCCGGTCGAAAATATTTTCCTGCTCACTAAAGCTATCAGATTTGTATTCGCCCGAGGCGAATAAATCTCTTCTCTCCATTCAAAAGTCACAAAATCTCTCGCTCTCTCGACATTTCGCGGCGCGGTGAATAATGCATTGCGACAGGGGGCGAGATAGGAATGAAGGAATCATCTCTGATTCAAGCACATATTTGTACGTTGTGGAAATTGTATGAATAATCAGCTAAATGGCAAGCCGACCTTGTTTCAGGGTAGCATGAAACGAGCGCTAAAGAGTGAGGATCAGTCGACTTTGACAGCCGGACATGTCGAATTTTCAGCTGCTCTCTTGTAATCCCCTTTCGGACAGAGAAAGGCACGGGGCGAGTGATGCTCTCTTCATTTTGCACGCTCTCTCGCCAGCCCAAGTGAGCGAGAGAGCAAGCCGAATTGAGAGAGACAGAGAGGAAGAGGAGGGAAAGCAGGGGATTACGATAGGACTGGCGACGCTAAATGGACAAGAGGTCTTAGGAAGCGCACAAGTACGAAGTTCCCAGAAGATTGGAGCTAATTTCGAGAGTTGGTGAAGGGGTAGTACGAAACACAAGCAGTGAGGAACTATTCGAATGCGATTCTATGATTAACGCATTCGAGAAGAAAGGACTATGAAGGATGAGTATGAGAACCGCAATGTGTCAAACTGCACGCGAAACAACTCCCAGTAGGATCGGGAGTCGACGAAAGGCTCTTCTCCTTTCTCCTCCCCTGTCTCCTCAATCTTCCCTCCACTCCTCATCTCATCCCCTTTCTCCTCTTCTTCCCCCTTCAAGACAGCTCCAGATTGCGTGGTTGAGATTGAGAGGATGAAAAATGAACAACGGAATCTTTCGCAATTCGGCCTATTGCTCATTCGCTGTGATACACAAACGGAACGGGGAAGCAATTCACGCAACAATTGGGCATGAACATGAACTACGGCATCGGGGAAGAGTTGTGATTTGAGCGAAATCCCCAAACCCAATAATTCCATGTAAACCTGCAAAGTAACGGAAAGAAATCAAATGAAATAGCATATTTCAGAAACGGGAAGGTCATTCTTACGAAGAAAAGAAGAGAGCAATGGAGTGACCATGAGATGCGCATTTCATTGCCTCCCATCTCCCTCTCCCCTTAGATTCCACCCAATTCTCACCTTCCCCCCTCCATTCTTCTCCCTCCTTCTCTCCGATCCAATCAAGGACTCACCTCTCATTTCTCAATAGAAAGTGATGGGCCCGCGGACAGGTTATGCCTGCGCCCGTTAGATGAACGGTCGAATGATTGTATTTTTGAAAATGAATGAATGAAAAGCATATATGTGAAGAGTAGGCTCTGATGTGCATGGCAGGTTTCTTCTGGCTTCTTGCGTGTCTAGAAGGAGGTCAGCAAGATAACTGATATTGTTTATCAAAAACGTTCATTATTGCACATATTTAGCATACAACACGTCGATAAAGCGATGATTATTAATGTTCATTCACACCTCACTTCCTTCCCTGCTGTCCGCCCATCGGGAAGGGGCCGAACAGCGAGGGGAAGGGCGGCGGCATGAGCAGGGGCGCGAGCGTCGCGGTTGCGGGCGCCGGAGGCGCCGCGCCGCCCGGCGGAGCCGCGTGCTTGTGCATGATGGGCCCGCGGACTACCGGCTCTACAACCGTTGGGGCCTCCTCTAGCCCAGGGACCTTCGGGGCGGCGGGCGCCGGGGGCGCCGCAGCCCCGAAGACGCCGTTGAAGGACGCTCCAGCAGCAGGCTGCGCCTGCTGCTGCGGCATCATCCAGGGATTGGGCAGCTGCGGGAAGGCGAACGGGTTGGGCAGAGCGAAGGGATTGGGCGCAGGCGCAGGAGCGGGCGGAGGCTGATGGTGGTGCATGTGGTGGTGGTGGGTGGGCGGAGGGAGGGGAGCGAGCGGGAGGAAGGGAGGAGCGGCGAATGCTGCTGGAGCGGGCGCTGGGGGTGCCTGAAGATGAGAAAGATATTGTTGGGCTATGACCTAGTAACTACTAGATCCTAACTAATAACGATTATTACACAAAACTCTTCACGCAAAAATGAAGCGGTATTTGATAATAATGGAGTGTTGAACCGGTTCTGTTCACGTAGGCAACACATGCATCGAATAGTTGAAATCGGTCGAATGAAGCTGGAGAAAAGGTTTAACTCGAACCTGCAGTGGCTGCGGAGGCGGCGGCAGCAGGGGGAAGCCGGGGAACGGCTGGAATCCGGGGAATAGGAAGGGATTGTGGGTGGTGGGAGGTGCTTGGGTGGTGACCCCGGCGAGTTTGAGCGTCTTCTTCTTGGCAGGGTCGACGATCTAGAATTTTCGGGGTTTTTAAATATAAATTCCTTCTAAACAGGGTGAAGCAACATTTCGATAATGAGGTTCTGTAATTGATTCATGCCAAGTTCTATGATTTTTTCATGCAAATTTTTCATGAAAAGATTGAAACGAAATAGGACAATGATTTCACTGATTCTGTGGTTGATTTATGACAAGACCGATGCTCAAGGTTGCTCAAATGTCACATGGACAAGAGTGTGCGTCGACCTGCATTTCCATCTCTCTCATGAATGCAGTCTAACCCCGATTCGACCACCTCCGTTTCCCTGCCCACTCAATATGTGATTTTCCTGTGATACAGTCCCCTGATACGGAATAAACATTGAATTGATCTGAACCTTGGGTGCGGACACGGGTGCGGGCACGGTCTCGGGGTCGTAGTCAGCGGGCGTCTCATCCGTGATCAACTCGACCTCGGGAGTGGTCGGAGGAGGAAGGGTCGTGGTGGTGGTCGAGATCTGAATTTGCATACTTATCTACAATCAGAATCATCTCGGGTAAATACGAAGGCAGATTCCTCGCTTATTGAGCCGCTGCCTGAACTGCATAATTAAAAGGCCTGAGGCAGAGGGTACTCAACAACGCGCTAATCATGCACTAATTTTTGCATTGAAGGAACGATAATAGTGTTATAGAATGAGAAGGTATGGACATAACTGACCGTGGGCGGTGGCTGGGTGGTGGAGTACTCGCTGGGCGGTCTCTCCTCCACGAATCGAGGATGCACTCGAGTGGCGCCTGCTTCGACGGAAGGATCGAAGGTGGGAGCGCCGAAGGTTGGTTGACTGAATTATTGGTAGTGGTTTCTGTACTATGCAGCCGCTGGTCAATAATAAAAAAAGGAAGATACTTTTTTCTAAAGGAACAGATAGAAGGTGACTGACTGGAAAGCCCCATTTATAGAATCATAAGTGCCGAGCTCAGGAAGTAATTTTGTAGAAAATTTGTACAATCAGTGAGGATGACGCATCTCTTGTTTTGCGAGTTCAAACCTCAGAAACTGGACAAATCTCACTTCTGTCTCTCCTTCTTGTGCACGAAGAAGTTCTTGTTCGGATTGGCCTCGATCTGCTTCCTCTCCTCCTCGACGGGAGAGATGATCTCCTGCGGGAGCTCGGGTTGGACCTGAAAGGATGCCGTTCACGGATTTTCCCAGATTTAGGCGCTGCTCAGAGTTGGCGTTTCTGCAGAAGCTTTCACAACGGCACATGCACTTCAAATATTCGCTCACGATGGGAATAGAAGGACAAACCTGAACGATCTCCTCTTCCTCTCCTTGCGGCGGGCCCGCAGGGATCTCCTGGATGAGTTCGGGCGCCTCCTGGGGCTCCTGAGAGGCCTCAGGAGCGGCGGGAGCCTCAGGCGCCTTCGCGACGTCCTCGGGACGATCGAGAGGCGCGCGATTGTCGTCGTTACCGAGGACTCGCTGGACCTCCTCTCCGATGTCCTCGTCAACTGAAGCTGAGCCGGTTTTGGGGCGGACAAATGCTGGCTACGCTCACTGTCTGATTTTCATCACCATTTCCTTCAGGAGTTCAATTCTCATTCATTTTACGCACTCTCTCACGAGGCAGAGAGGCGAGAGACGGTGTGTGAAATGAAGTCAAAGCGAAATTCTTCATATCAAGCACTCTAACACACCAACAAAGTGTGCAAACTAAAGCATTTTGCAATCCGGATTATATCTGCACTCACAAGGCACATGCAGCTCTCCCGGATCCGGCAGACAGTTCATGCGACGAACCGTGACTTCGTAGAGGATTCTGAAGTGATATTCTATGTTCCTTACAATTAGTTCTGCTCATTTTCGTGATCATTTTTATTGAAAGGGAGAAGTTTTTCGAAGAGCAAAATGTAACAAAAGTTTGCCTTGAAATTTTCCATTTGATCCCCAACGAAAACGAAAGCGGTTCGCGCTAGCTAGAGCCTTTTGTTTCTTTCTCGAAAGGGAAATCGAGCGAGAAAAAGGGAAAGCTGCGCTTGAAATTGACCCAGTTCCGAGCAGCAATGAACGCAAAGCCAACGGCGTGGGCAATGCTTTTGATAATGATCAGGTCTCAACCGAGTATGGTTAAAGAACACCGCGTATACTCATATGTTGTATGGAGGAAAACACGGTAAAGCAGTAATCGATAAGTAATCGATACCTGTTACTGTCGGCGGGGTCCTGTACCTTCCTCACGTTCGCAATGACATCGAAGGAGATCTGACGACCTTCACGGATAACCTGCAATTGAAATGAATGAGTCTCTTTTTACTATGATTATTTTATATTCGCATGTGCACTCGGTCTACAACATCGATTTATGAGTTGGCAATTTCCTTTGGAGCAAGTGTGCTTCCATTTTGCATTTTGGATTTTGGATTATGATGACGAAGAAAAGATTAGGGATAGCAAATAACTCTCCCCATTCCACACACTCTTTCGCCGGTCAGAGTTTCGATTGAGTGCGCGAACTTTTTTATCTCTTCCGTAATCTCTTCATTTACCATTCCTAGTAAAGCTGTTTCTAAATTCCGCAGCTCACCTCTCCGCCAGTCACTGCTTCTCCAGGAGCGATCGTGGTCACTCCCACATCCTGCGAGAAGCGCAATCCCTCGAAGGTGCAGCATTGCAGGGAGAGGCTGCAGAAGCTTATTTATTACCATTTTGACTTCTCTCTCATCTTTCGTGATGTTGCACTATGCACAGTAACGCTTGATTTAGTACTCGACTGTACAGAAATATAGCGAAAAAATAGAAAAGTCAGCAAAACACAGACGGCGCTTTTCAACGCTGCAGCTGTTCATAGTAACGAAAGAAAACTCGAATATTGATAGTTCTATCGAAACAAGGCGTAGAATGAGAAGGAGGAAGAAGTAGAATCCAACTGACGGATGCTTGAGATCACTGACGAAGTCGATTCCGCCCACCCACTGGTTCTTCTTAGGGCAGGTGGCAGAGTCGAACTTGCCAGAGCAGTTCTAAACGTGTGAATCCTTATTTGTGTTGAGAAGTACTATTTGAAATGCAGTGCATCACGGCTTCCGGAAAGAAGGAACAAAAAGAAAAAAAAAGGGATTTTTTAGCTTTGGTGCTAAAATATATCGCATTCTACGCCGATTGTGAACAGAGATCCCTCGAAATGAAGAGATTGCATTGTGAACAGAGATCCCTCGAAATGAAGAGATTGCATTACTCACAGCCTTGAACTTGTTCGCCTGCAGATGGCTCGTCCTCTCCTCGTCGCGGAAGTATCCGTCGAAGTTGCCGGCCGTGTCCGCCTGACAAGAATTGTAATCAATGCCAGAACATTTGCATGACTATTTTATTCAATCGACGGACCTCCGTTTCTAGACAATTCTCGCCGTTTCTATATGTAAACCAGGAAATAACTGAATGAGTGAAGGCCGTACGTTTTCGTAGTAGCGCAAATATGCAGATACATTTCGAATTGAGAACTTTTGGTTTCACCTCGAAAATGGAATCATCCTCGCCTTCAGACAGGGCGATGCAGGAGGGCTGGGCGCACCCGAGTACCGGACTGCCTGTAAACATCAATCAATAGCTTTATTTGAACGGCATGAAAAGTCTTCTGATCCAAACAAAGGAAACAGCAGCTTCTTCTGACTTCATTCAATACGAACACAGAGTGGCTCGGCAATTAGAGATATTTTCTGTGAACTCACCGTTCGGTAGCACCTCCAGTGAGAACGGCACTCCGTTCTCTCCGCAGAACGAGGCTATCGATGCTGCGGGTAGTAGGAGAACGAGTAACAACCGCATTGCGTCCCTGAAATAGGACTAGAATCTAGATTCATCCTCTCTGGATTACTGTACAACAAAGAGAAGAACAACCACCGAATAATAAAAAGGGTAATCGATGGATCTATCGTGGAGTTGGCAGAGCAGCACTAGCCGCAGGCGCTTCTTACGCGATCCTGCGGCTCTTCCTCTCTCTCCTCTCTCTCTCCATTCCTAGCAACACTCTGGATTGATGTACGCTCTCATCGCTCCAAACAGCAAGATAGCATGCAATTAAGAGAGAGTGAGGCCATTCCTTCACTTCCCTCTCTCTACGAGCAATAGTCTCATCAATGCACCCACTCCCTTGTCTATCTGACCAAAGCAAGATCATGCAATTAGAAGAGACCATCTCTCCCTCTCTTTTCTCGACCGGATCAGGTATGGAAGCCCTCTTAGGGCGCAGTGCCTTTCCCTTTTCATCGCTTATTTCCCCCCTTTTGCTTCCTTTCCCTTTTGTCTTGAGCTAGATCGAGATTAGTGGGGAAAGGGAAAGGATGGGGAGTGGGAACGAA
>LS492385.1:56575-72792 GCA_900490845.1 Pristionchus japonicus | reverse complement strand
GGCTCATGAAGTATTACTTTCCTCATACCACATGAATGAGACGAGCAGTCTCTTACCATCCCCAATCGGAACCATTGAGAAGGTATCCCGTTCCAGCCTCGCCCCTCTCACGTACGGTCAAGTCTCCTCCTCAGCCCTCTTCGACCTCTTCACTCGTCGTTTCAACGATAAGGAACACTCTGTCCGAGCCGCAGCTCTCTCCTCATTCATCGACATCTTCGAGTACAATGCAGAGAACGAGCGGTGCACGAACATCTTGACGCTGCTCCTGCCCAGACTGATCGAGGTCGTTATTCATTTATCGATTCGCTTGGTTATTAGTTGAACTAACATGTAAAGAATGTTGGAGGGAAATCGATCACAAATAATGCCAATGGATATGCAAACAAAATGATCGATTCTTTCAATTTTTGATGCAGATGAGTGAGTCGCACCTACTCGAGGGCGACGTGCGATACGTGCGTGACTGCACTCCTCTCTGCATCGTCGATCGCGTCTTTTCCGCCTGTCCCGAACTATTCCTGCTCCACGGCAGACCGATCATCGAGCTGTGCGCCAGAGTTCGTTGTGTGTAGAGTGGGAAGAGGAAGAGGAAGAGGAAGACTCTACCGCTCTGCGCGACGCGGAATGATTTTTAAAGGAAGAGTGAGAGAGAGGGATTACATCCCCCGGAAGAGTGAGTTTTCCGGAACAGTTGACGTGTGAAACTATTCATTTTTCTCCCCCTAATTCTCACTCTTCCGGAAGAGTTAATTTCATTTCGCGTCGCTCTGATAACTCTTCCCTCTTCCTCTCCCCACTTTAGTTGTGTGCTCGCTTCAACGTATTTGGCCCAGACTTTTGAGTATCCTCTATCAATCATCTTCCCTCGTGTAATTAGAGCTGTTGTTGTACTTTCAATTCTTGGCGATCTGCCGAATGCCAATGCATTCCCGATCCTTCCAGATAATGACCAACTTCAATCTCACGAGGAAAGGCGGAGCTCCGACCGAGTCGGAATTGAGGGAACGAGTGCATACACTCGAGCACCTCACCACTTTCATGCAATCGTCGAAGGAGCAAGTCAATCTATGCGAAAAGGAGACGATCCAGCAGTTCTGTCAACAGCTGAGTGTCGTACGTGTCGCAAATAATATTTTAGTGATGCACAAATTTGTTTCCCAGGCTACATACTCTGACCCAGCCGAAGATCTGCGGATTTCAAGCACAAACCTCATCATTTATTCTTTCGGCGCGACTGGCAATATTTTTTTGAGCTCATCATAAACTCTTCTCTTTCTACCAATTTTCCTCAAACATAACACCTTGATGGAATAGAGAATTAGAATTGCAAAACAGGAAAGCTCCCTTTCGAAAAAAAGAGAACAAATAATTTCGGCGCACATCAATCGTGGTCCGAGATTCATCGGCATATCCACAGTAGTGATGAACTTCCTCGTTTCGAGAAGACAACACACTGGATCATACGGTTTGTGTGCTAGAGCTCAAAATGCGGATAATGGTCTCTTCATTTTGCACAAATGACTATGAGCGATGAACGAGTTTTGCAACTGAAAAGACGATTATCCGTGTTTCGAACTCTTGTTTGCGCCCAAGTTAAGTGCGAATGGGGAATAAGTTTGGAATTTTCAGCGCGATTCCTCGAGTAGTCGAGACCGAGGCTGAATTCATTGTTGGCTGTGTACACAGACTCATCGAGAGCAGCCTGTCCGATATCGATCCTGAGACTCGAAGAATGGCCTGGCATGCATACGTCTCTTACTCCAATACCCTCAAGAACGAGGAAACGATCAAGAAAATGAGCGCTACCGTGCCACTTTCCATGAAGGTACAGTATACTAAGAACTGACGACCGCTTATTCGACACTATTACTGAATCCCCTCTTGTCAGCGGCATAATTGGGACTGTGGTCCTATCGTATTCAGGGCTTGATCAGGTTGATTTCAGTTGCTGCAAAGAGACGATTCAGAGCGAGGAGGTGGCGGCGAGAGCTATCTCGATATTGGCCAAGTCAATTCCAGCGTTCTCCAGCCGTATCTTCGCACGGCAATCACGTACTATTGCGAGGTTTGTTTTCAAATTGTATTGGCTGAGCACGATTTGTATGGTTCAGTGCATGCTCTCAATGATATCCAGATTAGGAACGTTCGCTCCTTCTCAGATAGTAAGCGACGCGGGCGAGCGACTTCCTCCCAACGAGTGGGGAGAGAGGCCCGATATTCATACGTCAAATGGGTCTGCTTATTTGCAGAGTGCACGTCGGCACTTTGGTATGAGATCGCACACTGGCACGTCGGCAAAAATTGCATCAATATTCCATTTTCGATATAAAAAAATAAAATGTTGAACAAATAAAATTAAAATAGAATTTAAGTCCTTGAAAAAATATTTTAAAAAATATAAAAGTCAAGGTCGGCAGAAGAAAGCGTACTAATGCATATTCGCGTACTCAATAAATGCTCCGGTATCATTTTATCATTTTGTTCAGACGTGAAGCAAATAAAGAAAACTGCTGGATCAGGCTCAGGTTAAAAATTATTTATTTTTGAGTTTTTTTTTAGTTTTAGGCCATGTCGGCAAAAATTTTTAGGCATATCGGCAAAATTTCACCCGGGAGACCCCATTTGACGTATGCCGATATTCGTGCGTTTCACGTGAACGATTTAGATTGAATAATGAGGCCCGTAACAACACAGAAATAATATTATCATTTTCAATTTCAGCCGTTACCTGTCTACTAACGCTGAGCGAGCTGGAGGAATCGGGTGTGTTTCAAGGGTGATTTACCTCTTTAATTATGCTTTCTGTCGGCCTTTACAAAGAGTAACAATTACATAAGATACGGTAAAATGTCCATCGACCCCAGACGAGAACAAGCAACCAGCGGGAAAAGAGATCAAGAAGAGGCACGACCAGAAGCAACAATGACCAGAGTTCAAACTCGTCTTATTCTTAAGAACCAGAACACAGACTTCTATTCCCTAAATATGCCCAAACAGGTTTTCCCATCAGTATAGGTGCGAAAGGGAGTAGGCAAGGGTTAGCACGCAAAGCTTTGTTCAGCAGCACCACATTCGGGCTTGTGTCCCTAACCAGACTGAAGTATCTCTCCTCCTCCTTAACCTCTTGTCTCTTGCAATCGCTCCTCCCTCTCTTATGACCATCTGTCCCAATGCACCAGCCATGTGCATAACGACCTTTCCGGGAACTTTCCGGGAACTCGATTTTTGGCAGAGATTATTCTCACAGAGCAATCCCTCCCTTCCAATTCCCTGTTTCTACTACCCAGTCAAAGTGGTCAATAAGTGCGAAAAATCGAAGATATTCCTCTTTCTGTCTGGGCCTATGCCACATTATTCGCGTTTTACGAAAATGTCTCAAGGCAACACTGAGCCTCTAGCAATCTTCGATCATTGCAGACCTCGGCCTCGTTGTATGGAGTAGAGTTCGAAAAACGAGCAATCGTCTCTTCATTTCACACACTCTCTCACCGGTCAGAGCGACGAGAAAGTGTGTGAAATGTAGAGACGATTACCCGTTTTTCGAACTCTAGTATGTAGCAGTCTGATCGATCTTGTAGAATTATTAGTTGTTATTGATGGAAATTCCTCATTGTGAAGGCATCCTTGAGCTGAATTGGAGCGAAGAAAATCTCGTTCTCAGCATGGAGAGTTCTGGCGAGAAGGCGCTTACCGAGATTGTCTCCGCTCTCACTGGCGAAGTCGTCGCTCCGTTCATGCAGCTACTTGCCGGGAGACTGCTCACTCATGGTTCGTACTCACTTTCGGAGCCGCAAGTGTCATTCGTACTAAGAAAATAGATGCGTACAGAGGTTTGTGAAGTGGAAGTGTAAACAAAGCAATTGCAGCCGATTGGAAGCAGCGCCACGCGGGGGCGATGGGCATCTCCCTCGTTGCTCGAGCCATCACAGAGAAGACTGTAGAAGAGACAGTGAAGGGATTGCTGCCACTCGTAGAGGACCCGGTGGGCACAACTTCCTAATGATAGGAACGAACAACGACAGAAGGAAATCGTATGATGGTCCTATAATTTTGCGGCTCAACGATCACGATTAATGCAATTCCAGGTGCTCAGAGTGCGCAGCGTGGCATGCTATACGCTGGGTCGAATCGCTGCCGGCTGCGGCTCCTCGCTGCTCGAGCGAATTCACGCAATGGTGTGCTTGCTAGGGCTTCTTCCTTTAGGAAGCAACGCAACTGGAGTATCTGTCAGATAGTTCCGGCGCTGCTCTCCGCTTACATCCGTCGAGTGTCGGCCGAAGCCGCAGTTGCACTCGCTCGATTCTCCAAGGCCGCGCCTCCCTTTTCAATGAATTTTCCTGCATGGAACCATGTTTTTAACGCGGTTCCTACATGGTTTTAATTTCCGAAAATAAATCATTTCTCAGTCCATTCTCTCCGCACACATCGCTGAACTCGCACGAACCGGAGTCGTGGTGCTCGAATAGACCTACAGAGCGCTGCTGTCGGAGAGGAAGATTCTCATCCTGACACAGGTGCGGCTCAATTGAATGGCTTAGCAAGAAATGACTCTCCTCATTTCGCACACTCTCTCGCCTATCTGACCGAAGAGAGAGTGTGTGAAATGAAGAGACAGTTTCTTGCCAAGCCATCCCTAATTGAAACTGATGTTATACTGCTCAATGTCATCGTCATGCAAGCCTTAATTGCTAGACTCTTTGATTTGCAATGACTTCTCATAAAGTATCTATCTTTTTGTTCCAGGATTTCGCTGGGACTAGCCGTGGTACCTTGTGAAACGTTGTTTTACCAAATTGCAGACAATCGCCTTGCTGGTCTCGATGAAGGAGGCTGCTCGTCCTCACTACGCCCACTACTACGATAGACTCGTTCGCCCTCTGAAGCACATCATCAACGAGTCTCCACGACACAGACAGGTAGGATTTAGGGTTGGCATTTTGTGTCTCATATAACCGATCCTCTTCCATCATTACGAACAGGAATGATCCAAAATGCTCTCTCGCCTCTCGGACACAATTGTGTCCCAAACATTTCTCTCCCTCTCATTCACCCCAGAATCGACCGCCTCGAATGAGGGAGAGAAGGAATGGGACAGAATCTCGGACACAATTGTGTCCGAAAGTTTGGGATACAATTGTGTCTGAGACAGTCTATTGGACACAAACTGCCAACCCTAGTATGATTCTCCTCTCAATTAGTTGGCTACTGATGCTTCAAAGAAACACTCTGAAATTGCTGATTCAGCCTGCAAATTCAGGAAATCTTCGATCTCTCTCTCGAGTGCTTTTCTCTTGTCGGTGCTGCTACAGGGAAGGCGAAGTTTGCTGCGGATGCTACTGAAGTGCAATTTTTGTCGTTTCTTCCTTTCGTTTTCATATATTTTGGGTTATTGTTTCAGGTAATGCGCACAATCATGCCTCGATTCGACTCTCTTCTCCTCTATTCGAATGAGTTCGCGCCGAGTTTCGCCCGAATCGCCTCTGCAATGGGCGATTCCTTCTTTACCATTCATCCAACTGTCATGCCCATGACTCTCAACGCGATCCGGGCAACAGTAGTCGATGATCCGGGTGAAATTTCTTTCCTTGTTGAGCCTGAAACAACGATCGGATCTGTCCGCTGTAGTTTCAAGTTATGAACATGCTAATTGATTAATCGCTTATTTATTAACGCATTCAGGCGCGGAGAACCAAGGACTCGACCGTATCGTTGTGCGGAGAAAGAGAGCAGCGTGCATACTAGCAGTTGAGCTAGCCAGCGCTTTCGGAGGTCCTTTTCAATCGTTTCTGGAGCTCGATTCGCATTTTACGTAACATAATTCCTTGCCTTTGCAGCCTCATTCCTCCCATTCGTGGGTGAACTGGCCGAACTCGCGCTTGCCCATCTCTCCATGGCCAGTCTCCGTGACGATCGATCGTGGGCTGCTGAGATCTTCCCCGCTCTGCTTGGAGCAGCGAAAGGAGGGCAAGTGATACTTCTTATCATCAATGCTAACTTCTCATGATCAACTATCATCATGTTCTGAGCATTATAAAGATCAAAAATACTTGCAGTACTTCCGGAGTCGAGACAAGGGACAAGTTGTGGGCGGAGTACTGGAGAGGAGCGAGAGATGTGATGAGAGAGGAGGGAAGGAGTCTGAGGGAGACGGGCGTGTTCATTCGATCCATCGAGAAGTGTATCGAACACTTGGAAGTGCGTGATGTGAAGGGGAAATCTCGATTTCAGTCTATATTTCGGTATTTTGGAGACAAAAATGTTTCGAAAAGATAAATTTGAAAATTTTTAAGGGAGTTCCTCAGTCCGAGCAAGCGGAGATTGAGGAAATTGTGCAGAAAGAACAGAAGGCTCAAGAGACGAGACGAGTGGCTAGAGAAGAAAGAAGGAAGATTACGGGAGAGGGAATGGTACCTTTGCACAATCAAAAAACTGTTGAAATTGATTATTTGTTTCTCAGGCGGTGGAGAGAGTGCTGAACGAACTACTGGAGGAGGAGAAGGTAGAGAAGGAGATGGAAGAGAGCTTGGCATCGATTGGATTGGCTCTCAAGAGATACTTCTTCCCCCATCCATTCTCGTTCCTGAAAAGACACGTGTGGGGCTGAATGGGGCTGACAATGTGTCGAGAATACTGATAAATATGGTCTGATAGTCTAATGCAGGCTGAATCACAGTGTATTTGCGCAATGATGAAAGAATCAAAATGATAAAAATTATTTGCTTCGAGTAATCACGTCGTTCTCCCTCATTCACCGCTGCGGAGTGGTTCACTCACCCCTCTCTCTACTAGTATCCTATTTGTTCGCAGATAAGAGGTATCACCGTTTCAAGCGCCGATCTGAATCTCCATATGTGAAATATGATAAATCTATTTTCATAGAAAATATTGATGAAATGCATTGCTGGAAATTTGAAAGAAAAGAAAAATCCATTTGCCAAAAAAATCTATATTCACTAACGGACGAACTAATTATGGATAACTTCAGCACGTGTAGAATTATGCCGAAGGATGATGGAGAGGCGAATGAACAAATTCAGAAGAAATTCAGAATTTCAACACGAACTACGAAGAATCCAGTGCATCTCTTTAGCTTTGCTAATGAAAGATCTCTTTGGTCTGATCCCAATGCCACGAAGGCTCAGCAAGGACTGTGCTCATGAGCATGAATTATAGAAATACATTTCACAGGATCGTATTTATTCTGTTGGCACTGAATCCTCTCAACAGTCTGCTCATTTCTTCTAATCGAAGTCTCAATGATAACTCCGTGCACGATACTCTCTTCAACCAGATAGTCGACCATCCAAATGCGTGCCCGAGTTCCGTCACTTCGTCTTGTGATGATGTGTTTGTCTCCGTGTTGCGCGTACTGAACGGTGATTTACAACTTCTTCAAAGACCTATTCCATCACAGTATTATCTTCCTACTCTTGCATGCGGTTCGAGCGGCAAAGAGTGGGTCAAAAACCAGAAAGTTCCCAACCGCTCACCTCATAATATCTGCGAGGAAGTTCGGCAGCGATTCGAGCAGTGCTCACTGGCAAATTTGTCGAAAACTGCATCTGTTTCACTCCACTGGCTTCGGAAATGTTGGAGATGAGTAACTGAACATACAAATAGTTCCTGATTTTCGCAATTTCAGACGAAATTTGGTTCAAAATAAAGGGGAAAGTCTATTACCACAGCAAATTCCGTCAGCCAGGTCACGTCCAATTCCATGGTAGGAACCTTGAAGCATTCGAACTGGAGAAGAAGGGAGAGGATGGAGTGGGCGGGACGAAAGAAGTGACCCTTCAATGAGAAACCTTCTTATTGAATATCGAAGCTTCTTGGGCATCCAGCTCGTTTTGAGAAGAGGAGTGGGAAAGCCTGTCTGCGCTATCCTAGAAGTGCCCAAAAAGAATTCGCCACTGACCAATTATTCTTTATTGTAGTTTCTCGTACTTTGAATAACATTGAAGGATTTAGTAGGGTGATCGTATGATTCGAACACGAGGCGAGAGAGTCATCCTCCACTCAATTCTCGAATGAATTGTTCGTTGATGAGCAGTTGACCCGAGTCGAAGTCAAACATTTTCATGCGCTTGATGTAGCGGGCAAAGCTGAAATGATGACAAGTGTGCTTGCTCTTCCCCTTGGGAACCCTCGTTTTGGAGCCATCGAAAGGTGTAATATATTCGTTGCTTTCCTAACACGAACCTTATTCGGGCTTTGTCAGTCAATTCCTCGTTGTAAAGTGGATAGTAGCTGCACTCCTCAACGCCTTTCAGTTCATGGCCTGGCAGTGCACGCGAGAGTGAATCGTAGAAGTCGCCATCGACAGGAAACTGTAATGTAATTTATGAATAAGCGAAGTTTGATGGGACTTCTCTGAACGATAACTTCAACCTATGGTTCCCTTTCATCTATCTCAGATTGCTGAGCAGCCGCTCGCCTATCGGGGAAGAGAGAAAAACGTACGCCGTAGATGAGACAGTTCAGCAGGAGGTGTTGTTGCATCAAACCCGCGAGGGTCTCCATGAAGATCGGAGGGACGGGCCAGGAATGCGGCACAACATCCGGCTTCGGAACAGCTGGATCATCCACCTGAGGCAGTATCGTTCAAAAATGATTTTTACACGAAGAAATGAGTAATTAGCGAAGACTAATGAAGCAAGATCGATATTTTGCAAACTATTCTGATTAGACTTGGAGCGTCAAATCAAAGCAGAAAAGATAAACGTACGTCGCTTCTGTCGACATCTTCAGTGTTTATCACCGTCTTCGTCTCCACAAAATTTCATTCTCATCTTTAACGACTTCATATTCATATACAAAGCCTTCTTCCCGATTGTACTCTCCGACTCCGTACATGAATTTAAAGCCATCGCGTGACTGAAAATACAACGTCTTCCGATTACTCGAGTTGTGCATTTCAAAGGGTGAGTAGGCATGGGTTGGATGCTATAAAATCAAACAAAAGCTCGCCTGAATGAGACAAAGAATACCGATTGACCACTTTATCGCATCTAAACTTCGTTCATTCGTCAGGGCGCGAAATCGACTGTTGACCATTGAGAAATTAAACAGATCGACCCTGAAAATACTTAGTATTGCAATTACTGACGGAACAATCGGCACTTCTTCTATTTCTGTCCGCTCTGTGGTGGGGAGTGGTCGGAAATCGAGGAAGTTGTGGGCACTCACCTCGGCAAAAACGAGCAGATATGAAGAAGGCAAAGATCGGGAAGAGGAGAGATGTAGTCCTGAAAGAGATGAATCGATGCATGGTAGAGTTCGAAATACGGGTCGTCGTCTCTTCATTTCACACACTCACTCGTCTCTCTGACCGGTGAGAGAGTGTATGAAATGAAGCACGCACGTCACGATTGCGAACTCTAATGCATAGCAGAGCTCGTCCATGGAATAGTTCGGTAGTGTAGGGGTCTCCTCATCGTTTGAGAGAGATTTCGGAGTGCATTGTGAATGAAAGAACTACTCACTCTACAGCAAGATCTGTTACAGTCATTGTTCGATTCCTCTTTCCTCTCCCTGGATAGATTTTCCATTTCATCTCTCAATTTCCCGTTTTCCTCTTGTAAGTTTGTTCTTCATACAAATCGGATTTTGATCGGTAGTAGTCGCATTTGTTTTTCAGATGCAACAGCTGCAAAATTACAGCTTAATTTCTTCGTTTCGTCGCTGATGAATCGCTTACCATTGAAATCAACACCGCACTAATCCCAACTGGAGCACCAGCTTTATCGATTATCGTTCCGGATACGGTAGTTCCTTCTAATTACTAAGATAATTAGCTTTTTATTGAAATTCTAGAAACCTCCTGAAGTCTCTCTCGAAACGACAGTGTCGTGAACTTTCTCATTGCGGAAGTAGAAGTAGGAGCCCTGAGATACAAATACCGGCGTAATTACCTAGAAATTGCTCACCAAAATTAGCAGAACAATGGCAAAAGCGATGCAGGCAACGGCGTAATGAGTGGTATTCGAGTTGGCTGAAATTGACTTTTATTGATCACGAAAAATGTTTGGCAAACTCTGCGGTGTGCTAGCCCGATGTGCAGTGAATGGAACTGAAACAAGAATTGTAATCATTTAATTCACGGTTTCTTACTACTACTAGTTCCTACAACCATCATCATCTGATAAGACTGGAGTAGTTGCTCATCATCACAGAAAAGTCGTTGAACTCACTCCGATGTCTTTAGCTGTTGAGTCGAGCCCATAATATCTTCGTATTCACATTCGTTATCAGAGCACGGTAAATGCGAGGGGCAGACCGATTTTTCGTTGAAGAGATGAATCGGATACTGAAAGCATCATTTTATGTTGTGATTGGAACCTACTGCACAGTTCACGCATCAAACTCTAACACGAAGTACAGAATAATCAGAAATAAACGTACTTTTGCCGGCGAACACACTCATGTGAGAGGCGTGGAGGGCGAAGTACGGAAGAAATAAGAGGAGAAGCGACGGAGGAGAGGCGAGTCGACCGCACATCGCTGGCGAAGTATAGGAGAATGGAGCAGATTGGGAGATTGACTAGACAGTTATTTGCCTCGAAAGAAGCGCCTAAATCAACAGTGAGAATTGCGCGCTTATTTTGCTTCTGAGCTGCTCTTTTGATCACAATCCACTTCGAAATCTCTCTCAGTGAGGTGCGCATAGAAATTACGAGCAAAGAAATCATCGACCAATGAATGATTAGAACAAATCGATAAACGGACCATATTTATTCCTCTTCATTCTACATAGTAATACAATCATAGATAGAGACCACAACGTGATTGACCGAACTCATCGCGATGGCCAGATTGTGGTCCTAATGTATCCCTCTAGGGCCAAATAAGATCATGCTTTTTACCGTTTGTCGATATCTCATCTCAGAATCGAGTTATGCAACAAAAAACATGCGAAAAGATCGTAGTAGATGAGAGGCGGAAATCCGCACTAGCCAAAAGGAGGCAGAGCTAATTCGGCCTCAAATCCCATTTCATCGGGCATAATTTCCCCTAGCCGAGCTCAAGCTGTACGGGACAAATTTGAGGCGCGCGCCGAAAGGTATAAGCCGGGATGGTGCGTGCTAGAGTACCCGGGTAATGGTCAGCGGGGAGAGCGGGGGAGAGGGAGCCGAGAGAGTGTCAAGGGTGAAGAGAGCGCGATCGAGCGCGCGCTAAAATCTTTCGATAGGCTGTACTTTTTGGGGAAAGGTCGGATCTTCGTAATTTTTTCTGGGATCGTCTTCTGAACACCCAGGGATCAGAAAAATCCCATGTGCATCTGTTCCAGAATAGTAGAACCCTTTCAAACCTCAATATTCACTCTAATTCAGCTGGTTTTCACACTCTGAAATCTTTTCGACCAAGTTGCACATAGGATCATTTTGTAGAGCTCGGGGATAGCTTTCTGAAACGCTCTTAAACACCTATTTTGGTCAAGTATTCACAGAGTACACCCCATGCGCAGGTTTTGCGCGCCCCTCTATCCCATCAAAGTGGGCGGAGCTTAGTGTCTCTAATCATAGACAATCAACGGATACATAAGTTCAGAGGCCTACAGAGATGCGTTTTATACAACAAGGTTCGATGCTATTTGAGATAAAACTCTGAGATCAACTATCTAATAGAGATCAACTAAAGTTGACGGAGCTTCCAAATGAATCTAATTATCGCTTGACTGGACAGAGGATGGGGCGGAACAAACTATCGATCGGGAGTGGGCGGAGCTTGAAGAGGGCGCTTAGATCTGCTCGGTGGCAGTGACGGGGTCAACCTTCTCCACCGTAAAATGTTCAAAGACCACGGCTTGCTCAAGTGCGTCACCTTGTAGAGGGCGTGGCCCTGCAACGAATATCGATTAGGATTACTGTTAGCTACAGTATTTGGTTTTAAGCTAAAATTGGACAGGAAAGTTGAACTGTGGTCTATAAGCCAAGTTTTCAAAGGTTTCGAACGCTAACTCGTCAAGAGAATCCACACAATATTGAATCTACACTTCAAATCTGAGCCCACCTTGGACAGCTGCGAGCCGGCGTCGGTTCCGTGCGGGAATTCCGATTCGAGCATGAGCACCTGGATAGTTAATTTAATTAATATTAAATTAATTATCAAAAATAAGCAATCGGCCCAGAACTCGAATTAGACGCCAACGAGAACGCAAGACGGCAGAGACCAAATCTTTGATTCCTTTGCTAAGTAACGCGATTCAATGCGAAATATTGTGATGATAGAATTAAAGCTCGAAATGGGTTCGCATTCTGGCGCTAGCCATATTGGCGTTCACGACTGAGTGCAACTCCTCTCTCACGTACCGTATACTCCCACTGAGTGCCGCCAAGCACGCGCGACTTCTCCGAGACCATCTGCAAGATTACGGTAGATTGCATGACTATCGATCAATATCTAATGAATTAATTAAAAAATCACTTCGATGGGCATGAGGTAGAGGGCTTGCTTGCTGGTGTTCGCGTTGTGGCCCTCGACTCCTCGCCAGATGTTTGCCTGCAATTATCGTCCCGAATTAAAATTCCGAGGCGAATTGCGAAAGTTTCACACTGTAACACACAACTCGAAACATTTTCGATAATGATTCGGTTTTTGAGAATTAATGCAATGAGGAAGTATGAGACTGATTGATAATTCCTACATCCAACATATGATGGAGAAAGATTGAAGATTGAAATTGGCACCTACCAGGTGCTCGTCCTCGCTCAATCGGGGACTGTCGGAGAAGAACGAGGTCGAGTCCTTAAATATAATAATAAATAAATATAATAATTTATGCAAATTGCATTTGCATGCCCTCAAAGAGTCTCCCATGTTCGTCATTATCGCGATGAAAAATGTGCAAGTTTTCGCTTTTGTGCGCTACCAAAAAGACGAATGCCAAAGATAACATGAAGAAATCATCGGAAATGTATGTACGTTTTCGTTATTATGCATCTCCAAAAAGACGAATGCACAAAATAATTGGAAGAACTGACGTCATCGACTGCGATCGGCAGTAGAGGATTGCCGCTGCCAACCGTCTCGAAGCGGTCAGAGAGTGAGAGCTGAATCATGGACTTTCACACAATTCCATTGACCTGCTCGACAATGTAGATCTGCTCGTCTTTTGATCTGTTATATCGAGCTAACTGGGTGTAAAAAAACTGGTGTCGGAACCCTCTTTACTGACGCGCGGAGGAGATGGAGCGGGAGTCGATGCCACAGTGGACAGGACGGATTTCCTGGAACAAAAAGGCTTCAGAAATGGTCACATTTATTTAGATGAAATATTGTATTTCGATTTCGACTACATTTTCGACTTCGGTCTAGTCTGCTACGTAGCATGCTCGATAAATCATGCAACAATGAGTAGAAGTTAGTGTTCCCATCTCGGAATTTGAATGGATTAGGAATTCCAGTGGAATTCCAGAACCCCTTCATTCCTATCACTCTCACCAAACGAACAGTCAAATATCTTTCTCTGAAATTCCCGAATTTCATCAAGGGAACCCTAGTAGAGAACTCATCTCACCTCTTCTGAGCGCCCTCGCTCGTATCATCGGTTTCCTCCACCTAGGATATTTCATTTTTATTCCAAATTCCAATATAGGTGATTCCAATATAAAAATAACGCAAGTTCACATAGAGAACTTCGGAAATGTGTCGTAGCATGCTTTCAAGTGATACCTGCAGCAAGTTGCAGCAGCAGTCGCAGCTCACGAAACCCATCGACGATGGCTGAACGAACGGCAGCTGCGCCCTCAGCCAAGTGCATGGAGACGAGACTGAATGATTTACTTTTCAATCACAGTTATGATGATTTTTCTCAAAGATTAGAGATCAATTGTAGGCTATAACTTGTCATCTGGAGAGTAAAAACCTAGGAACTCCAGTCATCAAGTATGAAGCGCGGAGACAAATTGTGAGCCCAGGTCCTATCATTCTGTGTCTATCCTTCATCCGCTTTCACATACATCGTTCTTCAATCTCACCACCCGTACTGTTGTTCTCCATCTCAATCTCAGCTGATTTTCAGATCAACACCGAAAGAGCATTGCTTTGCATTAGAGTACAATAAGAATTTATGGAACTACTTCGCTTTCTGGCCGACCCTCAACAGCTCTCCATCCATGAGAATGGCAGGGAAAATACTCCAAATCAGAAGATCGGGCAAAAACCGAAACGCTTCGAATTCACTAGCCCGTACGTGAAGTAGGACCCCCTATTGGTCACTGGCATCTGCGCACGTTCGACGGTCTCGAATCTCTCGAAGTGCTCCATCAACTTCACCTGAAAGAGAATAGGATCAGCATGAATACAGTAGTTGAACGGATCGGAAACTTCTTTACTGTCCTATTTTGCGAATGAAATACATATGAAAGAGAAGAAACTGACCTCATTGAACCATTGCGGAACTTGGCGGACGAGGAATCTCTTCGTTGTATCCATTGTAGACGAAGACTCAACCACAACACGGGAGTTGACTAGGTCAAAATGAGCTTCGATAACTTTGCATCTATTATCTCTTGGTTTATTCAACGTGTCCATTCTTATCTTATTCCATTCAAAAATCAAAAATTTGTTTGAGAGTCATCAATCAAACAAAACGTTGAAATATTGAAACTGAATCTAGAAGAATAAAGAGATGATCGCTCGAATCAACTCCGAACTTGTTATTGGTTTTCTCCAATAAGTCAGTGGATCATTGATCAATATCTCACAAGTGCCTACTGAAACCTCATCTGCAATCATTTTCATGATGATGACATGATGACAAGAACTATGCGTTCAACTTCTTCATCGTTCATTTTTGCGGTGTTAGAGAGTGAGAGAGGAATCATTCGACCATACGGGATAGATTATTGCAAAGATCAAAGATCATCAACCTCTGGATCTTTTAACAGATCAAAGATCGTAAGATAAAAAGCTCAGCGATGTTTGATCATATGACGCCGTTTGCGTAAGAATCGAACAGAACGGGGAGAGCCTGGCACAGCTCATAAAGTTCGATTCCCCCAAAGTATGTGATTTGGGGTTCTCGAGGATGCTGATGACGAGGGAGGCTTTCATTTTTCATTTTGAGCCTCCGTTGGCTCCAGACGACGTCGCGTCGATATCGCATTTTGCAGTGCTCCGCAGCGCCCGAAGGTGCTAAAATTAAGCCAATATGGCTCAAGGGGAAGAATTTGATGCTGATCACGCCTGTCAACTTCATTTTGTATGATTTTCAAAAATAAATTTTTAAAATGGAAGTTTTCGTAGAGGCCCGTGCAAGCAGAGTGACCTACATAGATCGATCGGGCATGACGAGAGGAATTCAACTCTGTGTTTAAATCCGCAATCGGACTCCACGTTTTCAATTGGGAGTGAGATAGTGAGCCGAAATCGCGGGTGGAATAGCACGTCACGCATTTGTTTACACGTTGACCTCTTCCCATCTCCCTCCCCTGCCCCTCTCTCTCTTGATCTACCTCGAGTCTCGCCTCTCTGTCTGTCTGCGCTCTCTAGATTTCCCATGCTCTCTCACCTCGTCCCTCTCAATCGATGGAAGGGAGCGTGTAAACAAGGGGAAGACGTTCGATTTCACCCGCAATTTCGACTCACTATCTCACTCCCCATTTGAAAACGTGGAGTCCGATTGCGGATTTAAACACAGATTTGAATTCCTCTCGTCATGCCCGATCGATCTATGTAGGTCACCCTGCCTGCACGGATCTCTACGAAAACTTCCATTTTTTAAATTTATTTTTGAAAATCATACAAAATAAAGTTGACAGGCGTGATCAGCATCAAATTCTGCCCCTTGAGCCATATTGGCTTAATTTTAGCACCTTCGGGCGCTGCGGAGCACTGCAAAATGCGATTTCGACGCGACGTCGTCTGGAGCCAACGGAGGCTCAAAATGAAAAATGAAAGCCTCCCTCGTCATCAGCATCCTCGAGAACCCCAAATCACATACTTTGGGGGAATCGAACTTTATGAGCTGTGCCAGCCATTGCTCGAGTCTTACGCGAACGGCGTCATAAAGTTACTCTGGTGTGCCACCTCAAGTTGGAATCAAGCTCGTTTTGAGGGATCCCAAGTTGCCCCCAGGCTTGATTCCAACTTGGGGGCGACCCAACTCTCTCCATTTCCCATACTCTCTCGTTCTGTCTTTTTCTCTAACTCTCTCGCTCGATTACCCAAGTTGGAATCAAGTACCGTAGTTCGGTTTCTCAAGTTGGAATCAA
>LS492359.1:23196-34200 GCA_900490845.1 Pristionchus japonicus | reverse complement strand
TGGACTAGGGTGGGATGGGCTCCAAACGACCAGAGTGCTTGCCAGCAGGCATTCCATTCGACACAATCGAAGGCCTTTTTGAAGTCCACAAACGCGAGGTAGAGGGAAATGCCGTGCTCTGTGGTTCGTTCTGCGACCTGCTTGATGGAATGCAGGTTGTTGAGTGTGCTGTACCCGCCCCGGAAACCGGTTTGGGTGGACGATTCGGTCTCTTCATTCGGTGGACGATT
Source organism: Pristionchus japonicus (assembly GCA_900490845.1). Taxonomy (NCBI): domain Eukaryota; kingdom Metazoa; phylum Nematoda; class Chromadorea; order Rhabditida; family Neodiplogasteridae; genus Pristionchus; species Pristionchus japonicus. The sequence continues at coordinate 33,970 of LS492359.1, read as the reverse complement.
ATCAACTGTGTTTCAACAATCAACTTGTTTTCCGTTTTTGAAATGGTTTTTCAAGTTGTTTTTCAGAAACATCTTATCACCCTCCCGAGCACTCTCTCAACGGCACCGATGCTGACCCGTACGGCCAGAAGGCGAAGGTCGACCCGAACGGCGCGCCCACCGCCTCCCCTGTGCTGCTGGCTGTTGCGGCTGGCTGTTGCGGCGCCATTCTGGGAGCTGCCTGCTGATTGCCCCGCCCCCTTTGATCTGTGGCCCCTTTCTGACCACGCACCCCCCCCCCCCCTTTGACCTCTACCGTAACCCTACCGTAACCCACCCGCTGACCCCTGCCACTGTACTAACCCACTGACCCATGTAACACGCACACGCTAATAAAGGATGCCTCTCCCTGCCTTCGCGGCGTACTCGACCATCATTTCATTCGTCTCCTCGTCGTCCGCCCTCGTAAATCTGACGGAAAATCAATCAACAATAAATACCGTAACCTGAACAGAACAGATATAGAGATATAGTGAACTGCATGTACTTTCATATTTGCTACGGGTTCGCAGCTGCGAATGGTCAGACTTTTCACCACACAATCGATAAAGCAAACTGTCCCAAGACACGATAGATCAGCAAGATTTCGTTTTTTGATACACAGAAGACTAACAATAAGATCATCTCATTCGTTTAATTTTTTTACAACCGACTTTTTTTTTGCACTACCAGATTGGATGTGCCCGATACTCTCCACTCGATTTTCTCAATGGGGAAGGGGGGGGGTGCTTGGTAATTAACTATCGACTTTTTCTTTTGCACTACCAGATTGGATGTGCTTGGTAATCTACACTCGATTTTCTCAATCGAGAGTGCTTGGAAATTAACAATAGATTTTTTTTTCTTTTGCACTACCAGATTGGATGTGCTCGGTACTCTGCACTCGATTTTCTCAATGGGAGGGGGGGGGGGTGCTTGGTAATTAACAATCGACTTTTTCTTTCGCACTACCAGAATGGATGTGCTTGGTAATCTACACTCGATTTTCTCAATCGAGAGTGCTTGGAAATTAACAATCGACTTTTCCTTTTGCACTGCCAGATTGGATGTGCTTGGTAATATACACGCGATTTTCTCAATTGGGGGAGTGCTTGGTAATATATAATCGATTTTTCCTTTTGCACTACCAGATTGGATGTGCTTGGTAATATACACTCGATTTTTTCCATCAAGGGGTGCTTGGTAATTTACAATCGATTTTTTTTCTTTTGCACTACCAGATTGGATGTGCTTGGTAATATACACGCGATATTCTCAATTGGGGGAGTGCTTGGTAATTTGTAATCGATTTTTCCTTTTGCACTACCAGATTGGATGTGCTTGGTAATATACACTCGATTTTTTTCCATCGAGGGGTGCTTGGTAATTTACAATCGATGTTTTCTTTTGCACTACCAATTTGGATGTGCTTGATAATATACACGCGATTTTCACAATTGGGGGAGGGGTGGTTGACAAAATAATCCCGATTTTCTCAATGGGTCAACAATTAAAAGAAAACTCAGCTTGCGGATGAGCAGTCGAAAATCATCGTGATTGAGGACGACGCCAACAAGACAAAGTTATAACTTCTTGAAATTGGTGCATGACCTTGTTCTAAATGCACTTCCACCTGGATGTGCCTGTGTTTCCTACACTCTTATTTTCCAAAGCACTAAAAATACAACTCAGCTTGCGGATGAGAAGTCGAAAATCATTTTTCCATTTTCTATTGCACTACCAATTTGGATGTGCTTGATAAACTATACTCGATTTTCTTAATCGAGGGGTGCCTGGTAAACTAAACTCGATTTTTTTCTTTTGCACTACCATTGTGGATGTGCTTGATAAACTATATTCGAATTACTCAATCGGGAGGTACCTAGTAAACTACCCTCGTTATTTTCTTTTGCACTACCAATGTGGATGTGCTTGATAAACTATATTCGATTTATTCAATCGGGAGGTGCCTAGTAAACTACACTCGATTTTTCTTTTGCACTACCAATTTGGATGTGCTCGGTGATAAACAATTGTTTTCTCAATGGGAATTGCCTGGTAATTTACACTCGATATTTTCTATTGCACGACCAAGGGTGGATGTGCTTGACAGCCTACACTCGATTTTCAAAAAAGCACGTCCAATCTGGATGTGCTAAATGGTGTAAACAATCAAAAAATATATACAAAAAAACACAACAACAACGCAAAATTAACCGAGAAATTAGAAAAAAAATACAAAAAATTATTCGCATTCCATCCAATCTTGGGAGCCCCAGGGAAGACCGATCCCTAAGGCCGTGGCTCTTGCATCCCGGGAAATTATCATCGGGGGAGGCCACTCATCGTCAAATGTGACGGAATCCTTCCAAACTCGTCGTTGACGCCTTGAAAAAAAGGCGGTTGGACGTGGGGAAAGACAGTAAATTTTCCCGCTAAAACAAAAAATTCAAAAAGTGCCTCGCTCGGAAAAATTTGATACCTCGGAGCCTATTGATGCTACTGTGAAAAAAATATTTCGAAACACCCGTGTGTTTGGGCGGGGTTTGTACGGTGAACCGCGTGCCAAGCAGTGTAAACGCGCTAACAAACAAAGCACGGACCGGTAACGGGCTTAAAATTTAAATGGATGTCGGAAAAATATGGATGTTTAAATGGAATTTTAATGGAATAGATAGTGATGCAAATACCGTATCCCTCCTCCATACATTATGAAGTGATCTTTTCAATAAATCATCAAAATGTTCAATCTATATGACTACAGTTTGATAGCTACGGCAGCCACGGATCGACAAACTTTAAACAAAGAAGAAACTTAAAGTGTGGCGTGGTCAAGTGAACAAATAAAAAAAAAGAAAAATAGTCGATTTCGATCGTAAATACCTTTAAGGCGCGAACTTTTGAATCTTGCTAACCTTCATTTGCTGTGTTTCTGACATTGAGCTTGTATATTACGAAGTTGCTTTTCCAGGCTCATCGTGAAGCAACTCTCAAGAGAAATAGCTACTGTTTTGGATGAAGGAGTCAGGTGCGATTTTCTCCTTTTTTTATTGGGTATTATCAAGGCAGTATGTGGCTTCGTTGAGTGTTTTTGAGGTATTTCGTCAGTGGCAACGAACCGTCCTCGTAGCGGCCGCTTGGAACAAGGTCTTGAACCGGTTTGACTGCTTCAATTTGCTTCACTTTTGGCTCAAACATAATTTTAGTTGTGAAATAGACTTCCTATCTTTTGTAGCAAACAAAACTTCAAATTTCGTCTTTGTTTACCTGTTGTATGGCTTTCTAACTGTCAAACTTTCGAAATCGTATTACAAATCCTTTCAAATTTCGCGAAATGAGTCGGTCTCCCCCTCTATGCAAATGCGACTAGATTGTAGTCTTGCTCACTCTATCAGGATTAGCATTGTGGAAATGAGGAAACTAGACTAGAGTCTATCAAGTCTCATTCATCCCTCAGGTCTCCTCGTGAACTGGCCTGTGTGTACACTCCACTCTCATTCAAGGTTGGTTTCTCTCGGTTATGAGCTTTTCTCCTCATTAATTAAATTTCTCAGCTATCTGTTAATTAACTAATTGGTTTTGCTCGTAGGGATGATGATTGTGGTAGGAGTAACCGTTAGTTCCTCCCCCATTGTAGATTATTTTCACATTATTTTAATTAATTAATTAATTAATTGATTATCATTTGCGTAACTCTTACAATTTATTAGGATTTGTGGATACACTATCATTAAAAGTGATGATGCTAGTCGCAAAATATAACTTAACCTGGTACACAAGCACGTTGTTTTGTGAACACACGCCACTGTTTCTCTGACAAACATTAAAGTTTCAGTATGCTCCTTTTCTCGCACTCGGAGGGGCTTTCCTCGCCTTCCTCCCTCGCTGATTGTCAGGTACGGGCTATCTTTCGAGTGGATTTGGGCTGGGTGAGGCGGTGGTGGACTATCGATAGATGCTTGACGCTTTTCTTGCTTTGTCTAGTATCATTTCTCCTCAATGTCGCATGCTTTGACGCTCTCCTATCCCCGCGAAACTTTATCCTTTCGAAACTCCTGATCGATTCAGCTGGAGTTCGCGCTTTCGAGAGTTTAGTTTAGCCTTCCAGCTCTCTTTCCTTCTCAAGTGATGCTCTGTGTGTAATTCGATTTCGTCTGTTACACATGATCCTGGAATGAACGCCCTCTCACGCCCCATAAGCAACGTAAACCTTGATCCGGATACTTCTCTGAACCCTTTTGGTGGTTGCAATAGTGAAGTATGCAATAGGGGAGAATCCAAGTTAGAAGAGAGAGAGAGCAAACGCAGCTAATTCTGCCTTATTCCCTGCTTTTTGATGTTTAGAGCTCAAACCATTGATTGATTTGTCTATTTGATTCATATCCACATTTGCATAGGCGAATATCACGTAGCGTAACTCAATTAGCAAGAAGGACGATTGGATAATAAGAGAGAGGTGAAAAACAACAGAGAATCCTCATGCTTTCTCTGATTCTGCACGTAATCATTAAGCAAATCGTCCCTCCTCCCTCTCTGATTTCTCCATTCTCGTCTCTTCCCTTCGTCTCGAGAGGTTGTCATGGCTCTCCAGCGCCTCTCTCGCGTCGTCCAGGACTCCCCTAAGGTACCGTTGGTTATCGAGTACCTCAGGGTGCGATAAGATATCGATTGGTGCAGGTCACGGTAGCTTTTCGATTGTCTTAAACGCTGTGGTTTGGATGACTCTTGTTGTTGTTTTGTATCGATTACTCAAAGAACGGTGGTTTATCAGGAGCGTTAGACTACGGTAGTGTATCGATCGTCAATAGTAATCGATTTTTCGCAGCTCAAAGCGTGGGATTACGCCTACAAGTACAGGGCAGTCGACCAGAACTATCGATTCGAGAAGGTGAGGGTACTGTTGAATGCGCGATCGAGAACTGACTGGAGTATGGTACTTGATCGATCGTTCATTTTGTTTCAGGTTGCTCCGCATCATATGCCCGAGCTCATGGACCTGAGTGTCGGATTCTTCGATGATGAACCCCTCAATCAGGTTGGTTACTGTGCCCTCGATCGATTACGGTAGGCGATCAACAACTGACTTTCTTTCCAGGCCACCGGTTCGACTCTCGAGAACTGCAGGAAGGGAATTGAGTACCTGTTCGCATACTCAATCGCAGCCCAGAATGTGTGCATGCTCAATGAGATCTGCTATGATAAGGTGAGGGGGATTACTGTAGCTTTAGTGATAAAGAACTGGCTTGGTTGCTGTATCATGAATAATCGATAGCTAACTGGGTTACTGTAGATGGGGTCATGATAACTGACTTTCACTTTTGATTGAATGATCTGTGATTGAGTTACTGTAGTCATCGATAACTGACTGGGCTAACATACTTTCGATTGAGTGATCGATTACTGACTGAGGTACTTTAGCTCGATTGATCTACAGCTGATTGAGAAAATTCCTGTGTTCACTCGTCCAATCCTTTCTGTTCCAGAGGACCAACAAGGCGATCGGATTTCGTCTCGGGAATCCGTACTACAGAGACCCGAAGAAGGCTCCATTCACCTCCCCCAAAGTGGACATGACCGACCAGATTAGATCTGTGTGTAAGTATCAAATTGCCGGCATTTCTTTACTTTATTAGGTGCCAATATATTATTCGCCACCCACGAGTGCTGTCCGTTGGCGCCTAAAGTGAAGAAGTGCCCAAATTGCCATATTTTTGTGTTTATCGATTTGCATTTCAGTCGCTCCTCTCGATGAAGTGTTCCTGCCGTTCTGGGATATCTTCCCCGATGAGGATGTGAGAGATGCCTTTCTGGGTTACTGGGTCGGATAATCACCATCGGATGAAAACCATTTGCATATTTCGTCAATTACGTAAGTCTTGTCTCTCGCTTTCATCAGACTCGATTGTGATCATCCGACCTAGTTCCCTTTCTGGTGGTGATGGAGCGGTTTGGAGCCCTCGTTTAGAAGCCTGATAAGCCTGTAAACGCATTGAAAACACGAAGGTTCCAAGCCATTCCATCGCCTTTATGAGAGTTTATCGTATGAAACGAGCAAGGAATATCCTTTCAGATGGTCGTTAGAGGCGAAATGATCTACATCGATCGACCTTATCGTACGGACACCGGCCTTTGCAGAGTCTGGATGGACTACGACCTTAACCTGCCCGCACTTGCACAGGTAAAGTTTATCGACAACTGACTGGATTACTGTAGCTTGAGTGATTGCAGACTGAGTAAAAAGCTGGTAAAGGATCAAAGATCAATCTTGCAGAAGACTGGTGCAAACATCTACTCTACGCTCTGCACCGCGCGACAGACCAAGGTACCGATTCGTGTCTTTTTTTTCTTTTTAAATTGTTGTTTCTCTTGAAATATTCGACTGCTTTCAGGGCTGGTACGCCAAGCAAGGCTACAAAATGAGCTACAGAGGTCCCACCCACATTACCAATGCGAAGGGAGAGCAAGTGAGTGATCTTTGCTTTGATCTTTGATCTTTGATCTCTGATCTCAGGTGCCTCTGCCTCAAGGCAGCATCGAACTCTACACGACTGACATGCATACGACAGCGACGATCGATGTGAAACCGTGCTGGGAGAAGATGAAGCTGATTGGATTGATTCCCAAGTGAAGAGAAGAATGGGAAGAGACGGGCTATTGTATGAGTGAAAGTGTGACTTCGCGTTCATTTGTATCAGTGCCTAGCATAAAGTTAATATTATTACCTCGAGATCGATGAAGTCTAGCTTACAGTGAATCTACAGTATACTACAGTACTAGCCTTCCTCGAAACAATCATTAGTACTCTTCTGAGACGTGGAGATTTGGCGATTGTGCAGTTTGCGTGATTCATCCTTGTAAGGAGTGAAATGCCAGTTCTAAACGATTGCATCCGTTCGAAACGGAGCCATTGCTCAACTTTGTGCACCTATTCTTCTTCGGAGAAATTATCTTATTCGAAAACTTAGGAACAGAGAGGTGTGCTATTATTAAAGATAAGAGAGGTGATATGAGAATGTTGAGAGAGATCTTTTTTCGCCGTTCTCCTTGTCACCTTTCGCGTGTACGTTCAATAACCGGTTACACTGCTCGATATAAAATCGAGATCGTTTGATGCTCAGAACGTTTCACAATGTCCTCCATACTCACTCGTGCATCGGATAAGATTTCTAAGGTTTGATACTTGGATCTTTTTCCTTTTTCTGGCTTATTCGCTATACATTTATCGGATTTCTAGGCAGCGTTGACGTGGAACTATGCTTACAAGTTCAGAGCAGTCGATCAGAAGTTTCGATTCGAGAAGGTGAGGGATACGGTAGGAGAAGCGATCGATATCTGATTTCGGTTACTGTACTAGAGTATTGATTGAAGATTGGCCCGCAACACATGCCTCAACTGATGGACCTGAGCAAGGGGTTCTTCGAGGATGAATCACTGAACCAGGTTGATGATTACAGTAGATTACGGTAACCAACCGAAGACTGCTTCTATTTCCAGGCTACAGGTTCGACGATCGATAATTGCTGGAAAGCATTAGAGTACATGTTTGCGTACTCGATTGCAGCCCAGAGCGTGTGCAATCTGTGTGAGATGTGCTATGATAAGGTGAGGAACAGTACTGTAGATGAAGTGATCGACAACTGATCATAAATCTACCAGCTCAATTGGTCTTCTTCTAGTTATCCAATGCCATTTTCCTTCAGAAAACGAACAAGGCGATCGGATTTCGCATCGGGAATCCGTACTACAGAGACCCGAAGAAGGCTCCATTCACCATACCCGAACCTACTCTCTCCAAGCAAACGATAACTCTCTGTTAGTAAAAAAACTTCGTGAATTCATCAGATTCCATAGCTTCAAGTGATTCATATCATTGCAGTTACTCCGCTTCAAGATACGTTCAACCAGGTCTGGAGTTGCTTCCCTGAAGAAGAGGTGTCACTTTCAACATTATTTTTCTTTTTTCCGTATCATGGACATTCGTCTGAACATCATTGATCTTCCAGGTAGTCTTGGAGGGTGAAATCATCTACATAGATCGACCTTATCGACGGGAGGCCGGCATCTTCCAGGTCTGGATGGACTACGACATGCACTTTCCCACCCTTTCCAAGGTAATCGATCATCTAACAAAAGATCAAAGATCTCTTATCAGCTGTGTGGTGCAAATATCTACGCAACGCTTTGCACAGCGCGACAAGTCAAGGTATCATTTCTGCAAGCACGATAAAAGTAGAAACAAAAATGCAGGGATGGTACGCCAAACTCGGCTATTCACTCGCTTATGCCAGTCCGCCGTACGTGACTAATGTCAAAGGAGAACAAGTACGTTGGCTTGCTGAAACTTCATGATTGATCTTTGATCCTCAATCGTTGGCTATTCACCCGTATGGTTCTCATGAATTTCAAGTCAATTTAGAAATTGATCTTTGATCTCTGTTTTCTCTCAGGTACGTCTGCCCCAGGGAAATATTCATCTGTACACGACTAACATGCATACGACGAATGCAATCAATGTGAAACCGTGCTGGGATAAGATGAAGGCAGTTGGATTGATGTATAAGTGAAGACGAGGAAATTGAGAGAAGAGATTGCACGAATAAAATGTCTTTCCCTCCACTGCACAGTGATTCTCTTTTTCGTTCCGGCAGAAAGGAACTGTGACATACATGAACGGTTACGCTCACTTGCAATTCGTTGGCACTAAAAACTGCGTAAGAGTGAAAAATGAGCAGATAGGAATGCTAACATCGGCACGAACTATCAAATGTGTGCGAAAAAGAAAAATGCAGTTCATGTACTGCACAAGTGAACAGAGAATGATCATTCCAAAGACCACCAAGAAGAGCTCGAACTGCAAGTACCGATGAATCGTAGCAGATGAACCATTTATTGGGGAGATGGAGCGTATCACTTGTCCAGGGAGAAGGTAGGATGAACATTTTGCCTTCTTTTTTCCAACGTGGTGACTCGAGCAATTTAAAGATGCAATGAGAAAAAATGGAAAGAGAGTTTCAGCACTCCTCTTCATAGTTGTGCAACATAGTTGCGCTTCATAGCAGCCGTTGCAGCAGTTGCTGCTATGAAGCACGTCGACGACTCTGCTTCATAATTGTATTAAAGCAGAGGATTAAAGCAGATGAGATTGTTCATCAAGATAATTTCTTGAAAGTAATTAGAAACATTGTCGAAACGAAGTCGAGCTGATGTGCCCCAGGAATTTCCCTATTTTCCTCATCAAATTATCTCGTCCTACACTCATTTCTCATTTTGAACGGATAATCCCACTCTTCTCTCCACCTCTGCACTTATAATTGAGTTTTCTGCAAAACCCTACTCTCCCCTCTCTCTCCCCTACCCATTCTCACTCCTTCTCTTTTCATTCAGTGCGTTTTCCTCGGCAGAGAGCAGTCGCCTCTCCCACCCTCCCTTCCTTCCCCTCCCTCTCTTCCACTCATTCGCCCCAGCCGCCTCTCGGAAGTGGTCGCCTCCCTCCATTTCGCCTTTCGGAGCGCCCGGATCTCGATTACGGTACGTAAGATCTCGAAGTTAGATCGGGCTAGTGTAAATCACGTTGCTCACCTGTAGATGCACCTGCACAGTACCCTCTTGATTACAGTAACCCTCACCAACCATCATTACAGTACCTTGCATAACTTCATCACATTTTCTTAACTACACATCCATTGACAGTAATCTGCCACAGTTGTCGCATCCTACAGATCTCCGAAGTAACTACAGTATCTTGACAACAGAACCAGAGACTATAGTTGCTTTGACTACAGTACCCCTCTCGACTGTACGAAGCTTTCAATACACCAACCTCTACTACAGTACTCTTGGCAATGGTTCCATTTACTACAATGCCCGATCTACAGTATCTTTCGGCTACAGTATTCGTAGTTGCTATAGACTACAGAACCTCTAGTCTGCAGCATAATCGATTGTCGTACCTCTCCCTTGATGATGTCATCGCTCAGGCTACCGTATCTGTCTTGAACGAAGTAGTATGAGAGTACAGTACCATACCACATTTGGACAAGAAAACGTCTAACTAGCACATGGTTGTAGGACCCATAACTGTACTTCATTCCAGTCTACTACTTCGCAATAGTACTGATTCAACTACTAACTAACAGTATTCCAGCAATGGCGCGATAAGAAGTTCTACAACATCAATTGTGGCTGCAACGAAGACAATACGACTACAGTACAATTCAACTCGGGATAAAATTCAAGTTGCGTAAGTAAGGAGCATCATAATCATCACTATCGCACTCGTTCAGGATATCCGCACAGTATATATGACTACAGTACGCAATCTACCGCTTTCCAGAAAATCGGCCAATATTGACTGCAAATATCGACTCCTATCCAGCGCGTCAAATGGATATGCGAAGAATTTATTCAATCATGCAAGATGTAATCAAGACGTTTGCTTTGAATTGGAACGTGAGTATCGTAATCTACAGTAACCATAAAATACCGTATCTCTGCAGCGTACTGAAAACTGGACAACCATAAATGAAGACCACACCCGTTGAATGCAAGAGGATCAAGCCTGGCCTATCTTCTCTATTCAACGGACAATTGACGCCTGCTCGCACGTGCATGCAGAGCTTCAGCGCCGACCTTGGCTGCTGCGTTTGTTCGCATGCATGTACAGAGCTTCAGCGCCGACTTCGGTTGCAGCGTTTGTTCGTATGTGCATGTAGAGCTCCAGCGCCGGCCTTGGTTGCTGCGTTTGTTCGCATGTACG
>LS492228.1:162299-172897 GCA_900490845.1 Pristionchus japonicus | reverse complement strand
GTGTTCCTCGTGGAGTGAAGAATGTGGTTGAGTTTCAACCACACTTCTTCCCCTCACAGTCGATTGTCAGTCGATTACGGAATTCCGTAATGATTCGGAAATCCGAATTCCGTGAACCGGGTCACGGAAATTTGGAATGTCAGAATGAGAGGGGAAATCAATTCGGAATAACGGAAAAATTTCCGTATAGACATCCCTACCCTCCACCTCCTCTTCCTCCCTCTCTCTCGTCCCCCCATCAAGAGTGCCTCCATTCTTCCACAGGGAAACACTCGTTTCCGGGTTCGAGAAAGTAGTTGACAAATGGTAGAAAAGAAGGGTAGAAAGAGTAGACACAAGTCCGTCCGACCACCTCCTCCCTTGTCTCTCTCTCCCATCCTCCCCTTTGACATTCCCCTAACAGAATGATGTGATTTCCAATTTCCCCTTTTTCTCTCCCACATTTGGAATATGGGGGAGTAATAGAAGGTTCACTTAGTGGATGGACTCGGTATTCTGTGGATGTTGTTGTGGTGAGTGAATTCCCATTAATATCTCGTCTCTAAACCATTCAATTTTTCCCTATGGTAGTTCTAAAATTCATTCTTGTGATATAGTCTCTTTTATGCCTACGGCGCTTACAAGTAGATTGGGTCGGAGTAAGAGAGAGAGAGAGTCGGATAACTACTGTCTAGTGATTACTCTCCGATAATAATGTTTGCATTCCCTCTCTCGTCGACGAATGAAATCACTCGTGTAGTTCTCACTCATACCCCGTTTCTTATTCATTTGAATTTAGCTTACTGTATATCCTCACTACTTTCTCAATCTTTCTCATCCATTCTATGATCGCACGCAGCGAAATCTCAATTTCATATATTGGAGAGTTCTTTCATTCTTTTTCGCGAATAATTTATACGTCTCAGACTCATTTCGCAGTAGTTTTTGTCTCCATTTCTCTGCATAAAAATCTCGATCCTTCAAATTATTCAACGCAGCGTCTACGATTAATTTTCAAGCGTGATTTAGAATAGGATACGATTTGATTTTTGCGCCTAATTAATTATTGTTCCAATCGAATACGCAATTTTTGCCCTTTCCTACCCCCAATTACAATATTTCAATTGCACTTCTCTCATACTCATTTCCACTATACCAACTGCCTAATGATTAGATAACCGTGTTTGTATTTTGTCATCGAGTACCATTTACTCATTCTAGTTATTTTGAAATGCCTACTCTCTCCTTGATCACTCACAATCAACTCACTCACCTCCTCCTCCTCTCCTCTCCTCCATCCATTCCTCCATTGCAGCTCCATCTCTCGTCTCCTCGTTGTCTCGTCTCTCGGGAGGAGGGAGATCCTCCTGTAGACGAGTCATGGACAGGGCCAAGAAGAAATTCGCCAATGCTCTCGACGGGCTGAGGTCACTCGGAAATAGAAATGAGGTGAGAGATGAGGAGATAGAGGAAGGAGACGAATGAAGATAGAGGAGATTCAACTGTTGTGAAATTAGTGCGATCAATACAGAAAAGACGAGAAACGAATGAAAAAAGAGTGATTGAGAAACAGGGAATGTCATGGAATTGAAGTGTGAATCAGATTGGGATGGAGATGGACAATCGATGGAACTGTTGTGACATAGTGGATTGATGTAGTCACAAGGGAAGATGAGGATGTGTGGGAAGAATGAAGAGGGAAGAGAAGGGAGGAGAGAAGTGGAAGGTGGAAGAAGTGAAGAGAAGGACCCCAACAAGTTGCCATGTTTGTCTTTGCTACCCCGAAAGTCGAGAAGAAAAGGGGAGAAAAGAGTCGGTTACGAGTCTCTTCTCCATCCACCTTTCCCTCCTCCTCCTCCTCCTCTCCGATTCGATGAGAAATATATGGCTTATTCGAATGGGAGAGGGGAGATCAGAGGAGAAGGAGGAGAAGAGAAGGGCTTCGTATCGATATGAAGGAAGAGAAGGCACAAATCTCATGTGCATCCTTCCTTCGTCTTGTTCTTTCTCCCTCCGAAAGAGACCCTCCCTCTCTCTCTCTTCTTCCTTCTCATCTTCTCCCTTTCTTCTCCTCTTCACTTTTCATATCTCTCAATATGTCGATCTTCTTTCCTCTTCCATTGCAAGTCAACATCTCTTCTTCTCTCCGCCTCTTTCCTCATTCAATCGACTGATCGAATCCTTTTTGTAGCTTTCCGCTCTCTTTTTGAGCGTCTTCGAAAGTGTTATTGGAACAGAGGAAGCTTCTCTCTTTCATTTCAACAGCTCTCCCAATTCATGGTTGAATAGGCTTCACTCAAGTTTTCACTCCTAAATTTTGGGGTGTCGCACCTTCTCTATCCTCTTCTTTCAGTCTTTCTTTCCTCTTCGTAGAGTTCACTCTGCTCTTTCTTTTGCAACATTCTCCGTTAAATTCGGTTAAGTATTTATTAAATGAGTATTCTTCTCCACTCAATTTTTTTTGAAATTTTGATTTGATACTAATCAAGTAGCGCTGCCTTTGATTCCCCTAGAAGTGATTCGTTTATTGGCACAAGGTATTAAATAACTATTTTGGCTATCAGTCACTCTCATGATTATCAAATAGACTGGGAGATTAATGTGAGTCTCAGTTGGTCGATGAGAGATCGACTCGTGAACGTGCGAGAAGGAGAAGGAAGGGGAAGATATGGGAGATAGGAAGGATGAATTCCCGTGAGAATAGTCATCCTTCCCTTTGGCAACCTTTCCCCTCCCCCCCCCCCCTTCTCCTTTTTCTCTTCCCAAAAGAAGAGATAGACGTATGATACGGCGAAAAGACAATTGTGTTTTGATTACGAATTCTTCGTTTTCGACTTTTTCGTATTCTGGAAAAATGAGTTTATTTTCCAAATTGCAGATGAGCATCGACGTGGAGGAGCGATTGCAACCGGAACACTGCGTACTCAGAACGGTATGTTGATTATTATTTTTTTAAATTGATATCTAAAAATAATGTACTGTTTATTTGTCATTGCGAAAAAAATCACACAGCCGTTCTGATGTGGGGTCTCTAGATACAGATTGTTCTAGGAATAGTGAGTTGAGCAGCGAGCTAGCTACATGATGTCACCTCGAAGAGTCTCCCCATTGTCTTGCCAGTTTCCATGGCCTCACTTTTTATAAAGAGCTGGGGAAACAATTGTTGTTCCAGAAGGCACTTAAAATACCGTTCTATTGATTTGCGAAAGCCTGACGATAAATCCTCTGAGTTTTTGACTAGAACGAATAACAGAAAGTGCGGAATGATGAATTATGAGATGAGGCTTCCCTCTGATTGATTACTTTCTATCTTTTTCCTTCTCCTAGAAGGAATTGGCTTTTTTGCCCTCTTGTGAGATCAAAGATCGCCCATTTCCCATTCTGTCATCTGTCATCCTTCATAACATGTTATTGTTGAAGCGCCTCCCAAGATTTGCAAAGCGATATTTTCTCGTTTGGTGAAGAAGCTTCTTCCCTTTCATCTTCCTTTGTGTCTCCTGCACGATTTCGTCCTGTTTCTTTGACGTAGCAGACGAATAAAAGAGAAGGAGATGAGAATGGAGAGGGAGAAATCACTAGGGGCAATAATTCTGTCGAGTGGATGGATGACATTTCCATCCCTGATTCATGAGGCGCGTAAAATCGGGAGTCTGAGACGTAATAGAATGAGTGATGAGAGTGTCTTTCAGGTGGTTCGACACGGATTCCCCGATGAAGCGAAGTGTCTCGCGTACGATCCCGTCCAGAGATTGATCGCCATCGGGACTGGTGAGTGATTGAGATGCAGTATGATGATGAGGAGAAGGAGAGAGAGAGATAACGTTGATAATTCAGGTCGTGGATCAGTTCGTGTAATGGGAGAGGCGGGGGTCGACTACCAGATGGTCCATCCCACTGACCATCCCGTCACCAAGATTATCTTCTGCATCAACGAGGTATGTGCTGACAATTGTGAATAACGAATGTTTCTGATATGATATCAATCATTAGCTCTACTGATGTCGTTGCAGGGTGCGCTAGTGACCGCTTGCTCGAACGACATGGTCCATTTATGGAACTTCCGACAGAAACATCCAGAGATACTCCACAGTCTGCAGATGAGCAAGGTCAGGATTATTGATTACCTGATTATGAGTCCCGAAGAGAGATAGCTCTATTCATGCTAGTCATTGCAGGAAGGAATCACGTCGATGCATCTTCCATACGGAGGAAGGTGGCTGATGCTGGGCACGGAGAAGGTGAGAGACTGGAAAACGAAGTAGAGTGAATCAGATCTTTGTTCCTTTCGAAAGTTAGAAACGTGATAAGTAAATTACAGGGAAACGTCTATTTTGTATGTGTCTCGACCTTCCAATTATCAACGTACGTCATCAATTGGAATAAAGCCATCGACATGTGAGTTGAATGAGTGCATGTCAATCCGTACACTACTGGACGTTGACCATTTGCAGTGCGTGTCGAGTGCATCCCGGCTCCGTCCGACAAATATCCACCTGTCCCACTGATCACACCAAGGTACGCAAGAACCGTTGATGGAATACATTGATGTGTCTTCAGATCGGGATCGTCTTCGAGAAGGGAGTGGTCGCACTGTGGGATATCGTGACGAAGACTGCGGAGAGACTGCCCATGGACCCACCCGTCAAGTGCCTCAGGTGAGGGATTGTAGTGAAGATCTTGTAGCCTTGATGTTTCTGTGTGCCTATTTGAATGAATTGATTCCAGTTGGCACTACAACGGTCAATCCCTGATGACGGGAAACGTGGATGGATCAATCTGCATCTACAATGCCAAGAAATGGACTGAAGTAGGCTACATTTGCTTATTATTTACATGTTAGGATGTATTGTTGCGAGGAGGAAACAGCATAGGCATCTGCGTGTTACATTGTTAATCGAGTGCACTTTCCAGGTCTTCCAAAAGTCGACTCCACACGGAACGGGAAGCTGTCGACCAATCCACCAAGTGGAATGGAGGCACGCCAACGAGGCTGATCAGTTTCTCGTCTTCTCCGGAGGTCAGAACCCACTCAAGCTTGTTCATTTTCATTTTATGACTAATAATGGATTATCAATGAGTAAACTCTCAACTTCAGGGATGCCATCAGACGACAATCTTCCCATTCCGGCGATCACCGTCCTTCGAGGGTCGAAGTCAGCGACTGTGATGGAGATGGAACAACCTATCGTCACCTTCATCACTCTCAATTCAGTTAGTTCCGATGTGATCTCCTTGGGGGAAAACACTAGATCAACCATTTTCTCTTCAATACCTGATACGATGATCAAATGCTCTCACTGCCCGTATTGCAGAGTCCTCTCGAGAACGCTCCCCAACAACCGCATGGAATCGCCGTCCTCCTCAAGAATTCGTTCATGCTCATCGATTTACTCGCTCCACAGTATGTTCTCTCTCTCCTTCTCTCCAATTACTTCTATGTTCATCGATCGATTGCATGGTAGTGTGCAGTACAAGTGTGTGTAATACGGTAGATGCAGACTACGGTAGTTGAAGTGAGTCAGACAATGGAGCTGATCGTCGTGGACAAAGGAACTACTTCTTGACCTCTTCCTCTTGCTTGTCCCTAAATAGCTTCTCCTACTTTCATAGCTTCCTTGCAGTATTCATACTCATCGACTTGCCCAGATTGGGCGTCTTTTACGAATATTTCCCCTCGATTTATTGATTGGTAGCGTCCTTCCTTTCGAGTGCTCGGATACGGTACACGATAGTACTGTATCCGCTCACTGCCCACCAGACTACGGTAGCTTCTTCTACTCTCATCTCATCTAACTACTCACCCTTTCATCCGTGATCGTTCCACTCACCCGATATATTGATTAGTATTGATTGATTGATTGATTGATTGATGGAGTACTGGGCCGTTTCATGCTGATCGAATGCTCTCTAGTAATGCTCGAATCCTCATTTTGCTCAATGGATATAAATGATTATTTGGCGTGAGCTGATCTAACATGGAATTGTCTCGTGCTTCTCTCTTATCTCTCATCTCTTCTCTCTCCTCAATTCCAGATTTGCTCCTCGAGAAGGAAATAGAAGCGTCTCAGCCTGGATCACTGCACAAATGAGTACTACCACCCAATGGATTATCGATCCTGAACTCATCATTGTTCGACTCAAGGAGTACGGTAGTCTACTGTAACACACCAAGAAATCGAGACGTCTTGCACAGACTAACCCTCACTCCTTTTCACTTGTTTATCTAATATTTTCCCTTGCTAACCATTCTGCTCATAAGGGAAATATCATTGGGAGCTTTTCTTTTTCACTACCGGTGCTTCCAAACTCATTGCTTTGGCTCTTCTCTTTCCTTTCCTCGAATATTGGTTTTATTTCGGTTGTCTATTGATCGATTCCTATCTGTTTCCATTGCAAGATTAGACTATTTTCAGACTTGAAATGATAATAATTAGTATGGATAGCTCCATTCTGACCTAGTCTGACCCCGTCTCCCTTCAGATATCCGACGATCGATTGTCCCCACTCCCTCGACATCCACGAATCGCCAGTGACGACCGTTTCCTACTATGCAGACTGCCCCTCCGATCTCATGGGGGCACTCACTCTGGTCGGATGCAAGCAGAGGAAGAAGGGATTGAGTGATAGGGTGAGTACGGTAGGAGGAGAGGGGTACGGTAGGGAATGGAGAGTGATGGAACCATTGCAGAAATGGCCGATCAATGGAGGAATCGGAAGGGATTGCGCTACTGGTCATCAGGTGAGAGAGGGGAGAGGAAAGTGAGAAGATGTGATCTTTGATCTCGTCAGGAATTGGTACTAACGGGTCACAAGGACGGGTCAATTCGATTCTGGGCTGCGAGTGGAGAGGATCTACAGGTACGCTGTATTTTATTGTCTCTTTTCTTTTCACAACCACTAATTCATCATTGTATTGTAGTAAGAAAATATGAAAATATAATTACTGTTTACAGATTCTATACCGATTGAAAGCGGCTTCTCACTTCGAACGATTGGAAGAAACGGAGGGATTGAGAGATGTTTCTCACGCGATTAAAACACTCGAATTGTGTCTCGACGTGAGTTGAATCTTTCCGGATTGATCGAATGGGAGAAACATGGGATTGACTTCTCTCCTCGTTCCAGTCTCGTCTCCTCCTCGTCACTGGCGTCTCTGGCCAAGTGACTCTCTTCCGATTCGTGAAGCAGGAAGGAGTCAATGTTATCGCTGTTCGTTTTCTTATTTTATTTGAATTATTATGCGGGTTTTTTCGTTAGCAATAATATGAAACGGATAGGAGATTGAATGAGGAATTGTTTAGGTAGTGAACATTCCCGTCCTCTCTCCTCCTCCTCCCGCAACTGCTTCCACTTCATCCGGCATTGGATCGTCGATTGAAGAGAAACCACGGGAGATGAGGAGACAACAAAAGGTGAGAACGAGAGATGAGTTTGAGTGTGAAACCATGGCATTCCAGTTGATGTCTGAGTCTTCTCGTCGTCAATCATCGGAGACGAGTGACGAGGGAGACGAGAGAATCGTCCCATTCAAGATAAGGGGAGGAGCTGTGAAGAGACCACCGGGATATCAGGTAGGAGAGGGAGGAGGAGAGAGAGAAGATGCTTTCCTTCAGCCGGAACTCTCGTGTCTCGTCCCATGGAGATCTTCTTCCTCTGCTGATTCCATCACTGCCACTGCACTCAATTCTGCATTCGGAGTATTGGCCATCGGAACTGCGAGTGGATTGGCATTGGTGAGTGAATGAGAGGAGGGATTGATGAATGCCCTTATTCCCTCCAGGTGGATATCACGCAATGCGCTCTTATCTATGCATGGAGTAGTGCTGAATTGTATGGGTCTGATCCCACTCCGGCTGTCCAATTGGGCAGTCTCTCAATGGGTGATTCCAGTCCTATCGAGGTACGTCTCTCTTTGTATTCTTCCTTCTTTCCTTCCCTCTGTGCCCAGAGTGCACCTCTCTCTTGCCCGTCTCTTCTCTCTCACTCTTCACTGTCCTAGTCCTTTCTATCTGTACCTGCCTAACCAAGAATTCTTTCCTGATCATGCAATCGATAACATTCTCTGTGAATGGAAATGAATACGGAACGCGCATCTCTTCTGTCTCTTCTGTCTCGTCTCTTTCCATTAATCACTTTATCTATTCTAAATGCCCTGATATGCGCATATTCCGTTGTTTCTGACTGTCGTGTTAACCCCCGTTGTGTCTTACCCTTTTTATCGAAGGGAGACTGTGATGAAGTCACTTGACATCTGCTGCACGATAGCATCACAGTATTCCGTGTCTCTGTCCCCTTCTGTCCCCTTCTGTCCTTCTCTTCCGTTCACAATCCCATCCCACTGTCTCCTTGTTGTGTCCCTTCTTCTTTTTGGGTTCGAGAATCAGTTTGCTTACTGTGATACTGAGTCCTACAGTGATCCCCTTCCCTCCTCTAGCTTACTGTAATCGTGGCCTTTCTCCTTCCCAGATGCCCTTTGGTGCTTCTCTCGAGGCCGATGAATTGGGTGAAGACGTCGCAGTGTCAATGCCGCCGACTTCTCCCAAATGGGCGACCGATGGAGCTGCACCGTCGGCACCACACGGCGCACCACCTACCGTACCCGAGGAACCGATGGTTCGGCCGGCGGGACGAAGTCATTCAGTGAAAGGAAGCAGTGGCATAATGAGGAGATTGACGAATAAGGGACACTCAATAGCCAGGAGTTTCTCCCTTCACGTTAAGGAGAATGGAGAGGGTAAGGAGACGGTAGATCTGATCAATCGATAGCTTCAGCTTACTGTAGCCAGTGTTTATCGTGGCAAGAAAGCATGTGATAGCCCCATCCCTTTCATCCCCCCATAACGGTAGTTTATTCTCCTATCGGTGTGTTCGTGTGGGGTACGGTATCGGAGAGTTCTACGGTAGTCTTTCTGTCAATATCGATTATGTCAGCTAGATAGCAAGAATAAGGTCTTTTTTTGTGGTTGCGCTGGGCTTTTTGTGATGCTTCTGTGGTATCTTTCGAAGATATAAGGCAGATTAACTTCGTTCTTCATTTCATTATTGTTTTCAATCATCCTCTCACAATCCACTCCTTGTATAGGCTCTCTTCTAAACCATTCTCTCGTAGACTAACAGGCATATCTAGACGGTACTAGGGGAGTCATTGTAGCCCCCTTCCTCTGCCACTTCCCTTCCCTCTTCCGAGAGAGGATCTCTCGCCCGACTCAACACTGATGCACGATTCGTCCAGAGGACACGACCACAACTACTCAAAGCGCAGTCTGTCATCGAAGTTTCCGATCGGAACGGTAAATTAGTGAATGGGTACGGTAGGATTAATGATAGGGCAGTTTCATGATATGAGCGAACAAACGGGAGAATGGGCTATCACATGCTGACTGTCGATCGTAGGAGTACGGTAGGAAGGGCTGGTTACAGTAATCTCTGCTTCAGGAGACACTTCTCCCCGACAAGGACCGCCTCCTGTAGGGAGTGTAGGAGGAGAGAGAGGAATGAATGGATCTCCCTCCACTAGTTGTGCCAGTCTAGAGAGAAGTGGAAGGAGTGTTATCAGTGAAGGTACTGTAACTGAGAAGTACTGTAGATATCAATCGATAATTGCAGCATCGACGAGTGCGGAAGGAGTGACGTCACTAGCATTCATGCACACGTACACGAAAAGAGGAGGTGAGATACGGTATCTCTACAGTACTGGGAGAGTATGGATTGCAGACAAGTCGTCGACGGCTTCTCTGTGGGTGGGGACATCGGGAGGAGCGTGTATTGCATTGAATCTGCTTCTTCCTCCCGATAGAATAACTTGTTCCGTCGTCGTGTCTCCGTCAGGTATTCAACACCTTTCTATTTAGCCAGTTAATAATCAAGAAACACCTCAAATCGATTGGAATAAGCTTTCTGCGTCCTTTCCCTGCACCAATGTTCAATGTCCTCGCACACCTACCGTATTCACTCTCTGGGATGGGGGAGATACAGTAATTCGGATCGAGAACTGATAGCATGACTACGATAATACACGAAACCTTTTTGACATTCACATTGCACAACTAATGAATGCAGAGAAAGTGAGCCTACCGACGGATATCTCTGAATGTAAGTGAACACTTGCCTCCAAATGGAATAATTCTCTTTCCAACGTCTGCCTTAACATCAAAAAGTATACAGTAGTCGTACCGTAACCTCATAAGCATACCGTATCTCTGGTCTCTCGCTCATATCGATCATCTTAATGCTTTGGTTCCTCTCCATTGTGGGGTGCAGCCTAATCTCTCTCTCAGTTCCACTCCCTTTTCTCCCTTCGTCGCTTCAGTTTCTCGCTTCCTTCTCCCTCTGCCAATCGCTTGCCTAACAAACTCGCGCACTCTGCACTTTTCCCTCTTCTCCATTCTCATCAATCGATACTCCTTCTCTCTTACCGTACACTCCTCTCTGTCTAACAGGCACTTCCAACGGGGAACCCTCTCCTCCTCCTCCTTCTGCCTCAACAGGAACTCGCTTCGTGAAAGCGTACTCACTTGGTGGGTGTAGTGAGTGCAGTGGTGCAGTGCGATCTTTCTCACGTAATCCTCTTCACACGATGGGAATGTCGTGCACTCTCCACTAACAGCCTGCTCCCCCCC
>LS492228.1:108660-123884 GCA_900490845.1 Pristionchus japonicus | reverse complement strand
ACAACAAATTGATAGGAGGAATAAAAAATGCCTTTTTGAAAATATATTTAGGTGTGCCGATAATGAAAGGCCAACGGGTCGAAGTTCGACTAGAAAATTCGAAAATACTCTGTTTTCGCAGTTTCAAATAGAAAGGACGAGTAAATTATGTGTGGCTGAAAATATATTTAGGTGTGCTAAATATGTCTTGAGAATGAAGACTACGGACTTCAATCCCGATCGGAAATAGCTGATTCATTCATTCCAACGTGACAAAGGCTCAATCTATCAAGGAGACCCCTTCTTATCTTTTGAGTGGCACCGACATTCATATTCACACTACAATCCTTGTAGTCCATACATAATCTCAGCACCATTATTCTCACTATATAAGCAAGAAGATTTCCTCTTCATTTCATCAGTTCGACTCGAGCTTTCCCACTTCACTTCTCAACTTACAATGGCTGCTTTCGACCAGACCAACTCTCTCGTTGCTGAGAACAGACCCGAAGGTGAAGAAATTCATCGATCTTTAGACATCCATTGAATTAGATACCTCATTCTTATTCTAATCTTTTCTATTACAGGATTCTACTCTGAAATGGAGGACACTGCTAGCCAAATCATCAGGAACTTCGATGAAGTTTGCGTCTAATCATCTTCACGTTCACTTCATTCTCCAACCTTCTCTCAATTCAACTACGGATTCAATCATTCACAACGGGTTTCATCAATATTTGTCACGATAAACATTCATTTCAACACTGTATGTTTCATGCAACGAATTTTGACAAACTTGTTTCGATGAACTAAAAAGGAATCGCAAACTGAGCAACAAACGCGAAGCGTGTCCACTAAAATGGCGCGTTATCAACTATGAGTAAACATTGTGCAATACCAGCTGAGTGTTGTGGATGGAAAGCACACTCTTTTCTTTTGCGCCCTCTCCATTTTTCATTCGCAAATTATCAAAATACTTCCTTGATTTCACGAAACTCAGCTGTTTTCAGAATAGAAAGATGGTCAGATACGTTTCCACTTACGATCAATTCAAACAGTCAGTTCAAATCTGAAGAGACCTTAATTCTACTCTTTCGTATAGAAATCCAGTGACTTCTTCCACTGGACTCGACGTTTCCGTGGATTGCCCAATCTGTCAGGTTGAATCTCCCTCGTTACTCGTATGAAGAGTGTGTTCAGGAGACGAGTGTGGACTGTTACCGACTAGGGCAGCACGTTTACAAGTGTCACAAGGTAATTGAATGCTAGAGAAGTAATCTATCATTTTTGCCACTGCAGAACCTCCCGATCGATATGCGTAAAGTCTTTCTGTGTGGGGGATGCGAGACTGCTTACACCTGTCCACGATTACTCATTAAGCACGTTGAGGTACTCATTTTACAGCTATTCTCATCACCGATTTTTCAAAAATAGCAACGAAGATTCACAGAACCCATGATCCTTCTTATCCCATCAATCTTCTCTCTTCAGAGATTCGGTGCCAAATGCGATCGTAAGTTCAAGATTTCAACTGTGGATCGAGAAGAGGTGAAGAAAGCAGAAGAATCAGTGAAAGGGAAGAAGAAGAGGAATTGACTTCTTGTTGTCATGGAAATGTTGTGGACCATAAACTATTCCCAATTCACATGTTACTCTCTATGCAAAGAAGTTGAATATCCAGCTTGTAGTTTATCGAAGCTGACTAATCTGCCGTTATGAATCTGTCATTATTACTGATCAGTCCATAAAGGGAAAGGTTCGATAGCTCTAGTTAGTAGTGATCTCTTTATTGTCTCCGCTTCTTCCTCTTATCTTTCGTAGTCTGGACTCCGAGTCCAAATGGGAATATTTCTTTCGAAAATAGACTTCCGGAGGGTGTGGAAATGAGTGAATCAGAGAACTCTCCCCCTATGGAGATAAACAACTGATTCTGCAGTGAATAATGGTCAAGGAAAGCAGCTGAGCTGGCTAAAACCTTCGCAATCTGCCCAATCTGCCGCTATCTCGACTACAATGGGTGTTGACAGTTGTATAGATGGATCTGTCCTTGTTGGTCTCTCTCTTTCGATCACCTGACTCGATCTCTCTCTCAAAACATGTCCATTCCCCTCTCAGGATGGGATTGAGGCGTGACAGTCCCTTCCTTATCTCCTCCTTCTCTTCTCCAGACTACAAATGAGCCCTCCTTCTCCTACTATAAAAGACCCCTCAGTGCATCTCCTCCTCTATCAGTTCAACTGACTATCTCATCTCTTCTCCTCAACTTCTCTCAATGTCTCTCCACAACGCTCCCGTCTCTTTCAATGGAAACAAGCCTCTCGATGGTCAGTTTATCCCTCTCTTTCCTCTCTTTCTTCTCCTTCCAACCAGTCTCTAACTTCTTCATCTTCAGGATTCTACGATTCGATGGAGGAGACGGCTGGTCAGATCGTTCGCAGCTTCGATGATGTCTGCGTCTGAGTGATCGTCCTCCCTCCCTTCTCTTCTTCTTCCTTCTTCTCGCATTCAACAGCCTTCGAAAGCCATACAACCGACGACCTCAGCACTCAAAAGTGCCTCTTCTCCTCTCGCACTTTCACCATTATTTTCTGCTTATTCACTGTGTCATTTTTCGCTCTCCAAATCTGGTAGATGCAATGTAATAAAGAATTATTACTTATCTTATCCAATACTTGTTGTGGCACAACACAGAATACTTATTTGAGAAGTAGCTTGAGATGGAAGAAGTTGCTTGCAAGACGAACGTATATAAAAGAAAATCAATGCATTGGATACTGTCTTCAAGGCATAATCGTCTTGCTTCTCGATATGAACGTTCTCTCATTTCTTTCATCCAAGAGATCAACTCGATCTCTCCCTTCAATAATCAGGAAGGGTCGAAGTCCCATCTCTCGATCTGATCAGATAGACACCAAAGAGCTTCAATCGGATTGTCTTCCTCCGATTATTCCACTGATTGTCATTGAAAGGAGCTCACAATAAGCTGATAATAGATCGCAGTCAGAAAAAGGAAGAAAAATATCGAGGCGTTGTTTTTTCTGATCTTCAAGATCTTTCCTCGGTTGTTGATGCGGTCTCATTTAAAAAAGCTCAATAGTTGAGGAGGACTCAATTGAACGATTAGACAGAAAGGATTAAATAAATCTGAGCTCAATCGAGGACACACTGTTCAATAAATTCAAACTCCTCACTGCCGTGAATGTCGTTGAAATCTTCATTCTGCTCTATTTTCGAATCTATACGATGGCGATCAAAGGACCATTCCCTTCTAATCTTTCGTATAGTCGTCTCTTGGTTCTGGCCCAAGGCTGACTTTCTTATCAGTTAATCGTGTCTGGAACAGAGCCTTTGCCATGTGAATGATTGTGCTGACTATGGGATGATTTGTGAAACATTTCATCCTGATCTCTCTACTCATTCTTCTATCGGATCGGAAGTTATTTCATCAGATGGACTCAAATCATCAGTGACACATTTCATCAATTGTAGTAGGCACAGCTCATTGTGATTGTAACCAATGTGCTTGCCACACTCTTAGTAAGTCATCATAAAATGAATTCTTCATTCATTTGTATGCATCCATTACTACTACTTGCAAAGTTCTCTTCATCGACTTCATTACATTGCATAATCTGAGAAACTCCTGATCATTGTACAGGTACATAGGCGAGTGTCTGTTGCTGATTCAGAATAACACTGTTTTGGCAATCTCGATTCAGTGCAAATAACCTCAGCTCTCTTTCTATCTCTGTATCCTTCCATTCAATCTGCAGCTTGACTCTCTCAATCTGAGTTCGATCTGACTCAGTCTTCACATGCGACGACAAACGACAGAATCGTAACGAATTCCTCGCTTATCAAAGACATAAACCCGATGTTCTTTCTTCTTACCCGCCAGTGGTCACTTGAGTTGTTATCTGATTGGTAATTATAGTTGAGATGAGATTCAGACTACATCTTTACAGCTACAGAGAAGGAGTGGATGGGAGTGGTAGGGACGGATTTCCGATTATTACGAAATCTTTATGAATCAAATCATTGATTTAATCTCTTCGTAGAGATACCAGGAAGTGAATTCGGAGAGTGATCACGAAGGGACAATGACCATCGAAGTTTCATGGATTCAAAACTGTGATTGGAATGAAGAAACAGAGCACTGAGCGTCTGATGAGGATAGAGAAGAGAAATCGAGAGACGAGTGGGAGAAAACAATAAAGGTGGAAGAGGGAGAGGTGTGAGAAAAAGAAGACTTCATACTACAAGACCAACCGCTTTATAAAGGAGGGCCACTGCGGGGTCAATGTATCGCTTCCACTCACAGCTCTTTTCTCAAGATGACTCTTGCTGAATGCTTCATCTTCCTCACGGTTGCCTCCAGGTAAGATCGTTTCATAATTTCATCTCTGCAATATCGCTTCTCGTATTTGAATTTATGAAAGAATTATTGCAGCTCCGGCCTCTCTACTGCAAAATCATTCAGTGGAGTTCTTCAATGCAAAAGTAAGATAGCTTACAAGTCTTTTCCCAAGCTTCCCGATGACTTCGAAAGCCAAAATTCGACGGAATCGACGAATTCAATCTTCATCATCTTCCTTCAGATGGTTTCATCGATGAGAGCCTCGAAGAGACAGCAACTCAGATCGTGAATGGAATGGGACAAGTCGTTGCCTATTCGACCCAATGAACTACCGTACTCTCATTCTACCGTAATCCATCGTCTCCATCTACCGTTTCCCACTCTTTCATGATCACTTTCGAGTTTCATAACTGTCATAATCTACGTGTTTTTCTTCCTGAGATTGTTTCCTTCCGTGCATAAAGAAGACTTCATCTGACCACAGAACCACCCTCTGATTCATCTCTGAGCGTCTGATCTCTCTCTCTCTCCCTTTATAATGGGGGTATTCCCTTTCTTTCCCTTCGATGGTCAATCAACTCTCTTATCACGATGCTTTCTCAATTCAGTCTTCAAACTACAAAATTCGGCTTCTTCTCATCTCGTCTCCTCTTATCATTACAATCAATAGGGTTATCACGCCTTTTTAAGCCAGTTTACTCCCTTCCAGTACCAATTCTGAGGTTGCTTCCATTATTGATTCTATTAGTTGCTTTTTCGTCTTGTCATTTTCGCAAACCGTAATGTCAAATGAATCTTTCTTCTCAGAACCTTCAAAGATGGACATCGTCAGTGCCGGTCTCCACAGACTTCCCGCTCTCTTCCTCGGAAAACAGTTCGTTTTCCATTTATTCTTCATCCATGAATGGTAATTTTCAGCCACTCTCACTTCTCTCATCCAGCTCTTTCATTGGTGCGAATAGCTCGAAAAGTTCTTGGTTAGTTATTTCCTCACTATCAGCTGCTATGCTCCTGCATCGATTCTCAATTTCAGCAACAACTTCGATTCAACAATGATCTCTCCTCTTTCAGCCTATTACTTCGATCGTCAATGGGAAGCATCTACAGAGATTCTCACTTATTACGATGACCTACAGATTTGAATGGATCCATCGATAATTGTAGATCAATCCCCTTGTTGTACAGAGGTCCTTAGAAATATAGCAAAGTACGAATCTTATTCAACTTCACTATGGATCCGGTAGCCTTCGCCTTTTTTGTTCATACGATTGAATTCATCAGAAAACATTTATTATTCTTCAGTCCGTTTGGATATAATAATTATGTACACATATCATGTGAATCTCAGTATCATTGATCGATAAGAAGATAAAAGAGAGCGATTGAACATCAATAGATGGATAAACATCAGTAGAAGAAGCAATGACAGAAAAGCGTAGAATATCGATTTCTGATAAAACTCTAAAACACTCAAACAATCGTAAGAAATCGATAGAAAGACATCAGGATAGTGGTTACGGTACTTGCGTAGGAGACTTATGCATGGCAGGATTACGGTATATTATCGATCTATGGTCTGTTTGAAGGGTCAAACTACGTCAATTCTAAGGGGACAGGAGGGGGTTTGAGGGATCAAACTAGGGTATCTTTAGAAGGGGAAGGGAAGGGTTAGAATGGGGTGGTATACTCAGCAATAGTTTCGAAGAACTTTCTCCTTTCAGCCACAGGGACTGCGATAGAACGACGGAATTCCTCAACTGATTCCTCGATTGAAGGATCAGTCATTAGAGAGACGGGAATGGAGGGATTCGAGTGGAAACGGACATCTGAAAGGGAAGAGTCTTTCTCCACTGAATGAACCTTCAATCTCCTCACCAGTTCTCCTATTGGGTCTCTGCTTTCTAAACTTGACCTCCGTCGATTTCTCTGGCAGTTCGCAGTCCTCGATAGGGAGAACGGGACAGTCCCCGGATGAATGGCGTGTTGTCGAGTCTGAAGAGAGAAAGAGAGAGATCAAAGATCAATGGGAGATGAGAAGGGAGATAGAACTGAGGAGGAGAGCACACAGGGAAAGAAGGAAGAAGGAAGGAACCAGGGGAAAGGAAGGGTAAATCACACAACACACTCTATCCCATCTATCACACACAAATTACCTCAAGTCACGATCTCGTTGATCTGGAAATGGTTAGAGTTAGAGGAGGAAGAGGAGAGGAGGGTCTCGAGTGGAAGAGAGAGAGAGGGAGGGATACGGTACCTTCATGAGAAGCAAGAGTCGATTCGAGACGAGAAATCGTCCTTCTCAATTCATTCAATTGCTTCTCTTTCTCCATCAACTCCGATTCGAGGGAAGAACGATGTTGACTGTAATGAGTGATTCATTAGTTTTTTTTTATAACCATGACAATCCGGGTCCAATTCGATCGTTCTTTTGATGTGTCTTCCCTCTATTCCTTCTTCCTATCAGCTACTCTTTGTCTCCCATTGAGCATCAATCCATCCCCAGCTCTCTCACAAAACAGAACGATCCTTATCCGACTGATTGCTTACATCTTGCACTACAGATCGCACGTTCTTTGTTAGGATCCAAGACACCAACAATGATTCACAATCCATAGATCTCCCAAGCCCCCCCCCCTCCCCTCTCTCCTTCTCCTTACCCATCTCTCTCCGCTTCTTCCTCCATCTCAGCCAATCGATCGTCCAACTCTGCATTCTCAGCACATTTCGATGCGTAGAGAGAAGTCAGTTCAGAGAGTTCCTCCCGTAGTTTCTCTGTTAGACGAGACTGCAAAGAGATGAATGAAATCAAGAGAAAATCAAGAGAATCATGAAAGATCAAAGATCAGCTTACATCTCTTCCCTCTGCCTTTCCAGCGAGTGTTCTCAACTCATCTTCGTGCATTCTCTTCACTGCTTCGAGGGCCACTCTGCAATGGAAGGATTGCATCATTACTAGTCAACCTAATCAATTTTTAGTCAATCGAAAAGAACGAATCTTCTCACCTCGTGGCTCTCTTCTCCTCTTCCAATTCATTCCTGTGTTCTTCTCTCATTTGCTCTGCTTCCTCTTCATATTCTCTCCTCACTGATTCCAATCGATCTTCGTATGATTGGAGGGAAGAAACGGGAGAGGAGACCGGAGAAGTCTGAGATGGAGCAACCATTGATTGCTGGTTAGGCATCAGCTCCAGAATCTATCAGTTTGTGGTTTATGTTTGCCGGAGTCAAAACAGTAAGATTTCTACATCCATAAGGATAATTTTCTCTGACCTGCTGCCCATTCTCGACCCTCTCATTCAGCTGCTTCAATTGGTGTTCGTAGTGGAGACGAAGAGAGGCCAGTTCAGACTCGTGAGTGTTCTGAAAGGTCAAAGATCAGAGATCAGACTGCAAATATCAAAGATCACTCTCTCTTTCTCTCCTACCTGCAGAGCAGTCAGTTCGGCCTCCCACTCTCGATCGTTCTTCTTGTAGTCATACTCGCAGAAGTCTTCGCAGATATCCTGACAGAGATCAAAGATCAGCCTACACTCTAATTATTGATTAAATTCAGACAAAACAGTGAATTTCTGAACAAGTCAACTAGATTCGATCGATATTTCTTTATATCATTTTTCTATCGATATTTCTAGAATTCATTCAAAATAATAATAACAATCAATAAGCTCACAGTATTGACAGCAGTGTCTACTTGGACGGGTACTCTCAGTCTCTGTCCCACTCTATCGTATAGGAGACAGACGTCCTCGAGGAGATCGTACAGAGATTCCACGTCGTCCTCACCAGTGAACGAATCCATCTGGAAAACGATCATTAGTGAGAGTCATCAGAATAAAGTGGAAACGATGTTTTTTCACGCCACATTCTTACAAGATAAATCATCAATTAGTCATCGACTCACCCTGGATATTCCGGCAGTCAGTTCATGAAGATGGTCGTAGCACTCTGGAGTGGCAAGGGAAAGGGCGCGAGTATCGAGACACTTGGAGAGAACTCCCAGCTGCACTTTGAGCATCGAGACGAGACGGGCACGGAAGTTCGTTAGACTGCAATGTTAGAGTTTATCACTTTGTAAATTTCTGCAGGATCGTTTCAAGTTCTTTCACAAAATTACAGCATGATATTCACCCATCCATGACTTGACACAATCATCGAATAATTCCCCTATCCCAATCAAGGAGGTCAAATAATTTAACCAACTCACAGTTGTGTCTCCACACTGTTCTCATCCTCTAATCTCCTCTGCAACTCCTCATATTCATTCTGCTTCTCTCTAATATCTCTCTCTGCGGCTGCCAATGAACGACGAAGGGAATCGAGGGCTGGCTGAAGAGGAGGGGTTATTACGATTCGGAAAGTGTTTTGCGGCACAGCTTGCTTGTGACCATTCCTTTTTCTACACTAAAATTACTAAGTCCAAAACAAGCAAATTGATAGTGTTCAATGGTTCTAATCGACGTCATGCAGTACTGAATTCCTTATTCAATCAATGGATCCGTCGCCATTTCTCATTCCTATTCTCATCGTCTCGCCAATTGAAGAGAGAAACAATAGACACAACAAATGATATCGAATTCCACTTCACTCACATCTTTCTTCTGCAATCGTGCATTCTGGGTCAGAGTCTCTTCCAATCGATCCTTCGTCTCAGACAGCTGATTCTTCAGAGATCGAACCTGTAGAGAGAAAGGTCCTTCTTTTGGGTTGAAAAGCATGCTTTTCCTGACATTTCTTGTGAGAGATTGAACGAAATAAGAAAAGCTGGCGTTACTCACCTGAATTTCAAGTTGTCCGATGGTCTTCTCTCCTTCTGTCGATCCTCTCGATCTCTTCAATGGAAAAGAATGAATAAATGTCTCACTTCAGGTTGGAAGAAGTTACTAATCCCGATCCGTTCCTCATTCCTAATTACTCTTTCTTCCCTGATTGGTTCGACTGGTGCGACGGGCTTAGAAGGAGGGAGAGAAGCGATTGGCGTGGATCCAATTGGTTCATCTAGATACTCTCTAGCAAAGATTCCCCATTCGAACTCCGTGAGAGACGATAAGTCGAGAGAAGATGAGGGCATCCAGAATTAGATAGAATTGAAGGAGAAAGAGGGGAAACGAGGATGGAGGAAAGGTAAGGAAGAGAAAAGGAGATGGAAAAGAGGTGGAAGGTAAGACAAAAAAGGGAGTGATAGTATGCAAAGGAAGAAGACAAACGAATGGGGAATGAATCAGAATGGAGATTGGGGGAAAGAAGAAAGAGAGGAGAGAGGGATGAGAAGAGGTAGAAGAGGTAGAGGAGAGAGGTAGAAGGAAGTTCATTCAGATTCAATCTAATCAAAGGATGCAAATGAAGGGAAGAACTCTGATCTACCATTGAATAGAATAGAGAGGGTTGAAGTGGAAAGGGAGCGAGCCTACTTAGGATTGAGGTGGAATAGCGGGAAATTGGTCGACCTTTCATTATTTCGAGAGAGGAGAAGAGATGATTCAAGGATGAACTAATCTAATGGAGAGAAAAGGAGAGACAATCAATTTATTGAGAGGAAAAGCAAGTGATTCAGCAAGAGGAAAAAGCTAATTTCACGCCATTTCGAAAGGGGGAGCTTGGATAGATTCCAATGATTTCGATGGAAGGATCACACCGTCAAGCTCAGACGTCTTTTCCCCTCCCTCCTCCCCCCCCCCTCCCTTCCCTCTCTCCCCATCCCATTCAATCCCAGATGGTTTCTCTTCACTTCTCTCTCAATTGACTTCGGATGTACGGATAAAAAAGAGGAAAGAAAAGATCGAGGGAAGAGACCCCTCCCTAGAATAATGAATAAACGGGAGACGAGAGGGGTCTCACGAAGGGAAACCGCGGCACCAGTCGAACGTTTTCAATACAACCCCAGATAAAGTCATTTCTATAAATCTGAATTCGATGACTAACCATTCTCTTGAGTGTTTTGCTTCCACTCTTCTGGGTCGAAGAAGCGACTGAGGAAGAACCAGAACCGTATCTGGAAATCAACCTTTTATCGAGAGTATAATGAAAGGAATTTCTCAAGTGGATTGTTCATTCAATTTCACGCACGTTACGCATGAAGCAATTCAATCAATCGATAAACAGATCTTACCGTATCCTTCCCTCCGCACTCTTCTCCTTGATCTTCGACATGGGAGATCGAACAGCAGGAGAAGTGTCTCTGAGAATGATACGATCATCAGGGATTACGGTTGTCTAAGCTATGAATCAAATGATCTACCGTACCTCCTTGATCGAGAAGTGATCGATACAGCTCCTTCCGCTTTCTGTCGATCGATTGACGAAATGGAAGAGGTCGAACTGGAAAATGAATGTGAGAACAGAGTGAGAATGAATGCCTATTTATGCAAGCGAGTGAGAAAAAAGGTCATGTGACCCAATGGATACTCGATAGAGAAAGAGAGTGCTCACTTGATTCGTCCTTCTTCTCTTCTCTCTCCATCAACTTCATCCTCTCCACTTCCACTCTCTTCACTCATCATCGAATTCGAGTGATGAGACTCAGGAGCCACGTATGCTATGTGCTTCTTGCGCTGAGAATGGAAGCAATTATCACATGAATCAGTCAATCAATCGATCTATCGATAATGTACCGTACCCTCAGCATATCGGAGTGGGAATCGGGGATGGAGAGGGCGTCGTTGCTTGCATTTCCTGCTCCTTCCACGTACGATGGAGACGGATTGTGCAGATTGTGCTGAAATTTATTGATTGATTTCATTCAATATGATCTTTGATCTCTCTCCTCCATTCCATCGATAATCTACAGTACCTTGAGTGCATCGATCCACGAATCTCTAATTCCTGGAGTCATCGCAGAGAGAACATAACGCTTAGTTCGACACTGGAAACGGAAAGATTAATTAGAGGTCAAATAAATCGATATTGCTCACCTTGATCTCAATACCGTAGTTCTTCGCGGATGCAGAGGGATAAACATTCTCGCACTCAGCCAAATCTATCGAGATTATTGGTTCAGTCGAGTCTTCTGCCCATACGTCTCTGGAGAGATCAAAAATCAACTTGCTATTACATCTGACAAGTGAAACAAAAGAAGTAAACTCACTTGTACAATTTGAGACTCAATCCAGCGAGGACAACCCAGTGTTTACTCCATTCCCTGTCGCTCTTCCCTCTCAACATCAGCCATCCCTTGCGAAGGGTTTGATGCTGCGACGTATCGATGTGGAAGGGCTGCAAGGGATTGGATCATAATTATGGACTCAGATATATGATTTTGTCATCATTACTCAATCGAGTATGACCTACCTGGCTGTAAGGCGTTCTCTTCTGAGTGATTGAGGGAGGAGACGTGGGAGGAAGGGCTGGTGAGTTCGGAGGAGGAGTAATGGAGGTTGATCTGAAGATCGAAGATTGAATTCGATCCTATTAATTAACCAGATCACTAAAATGGAGTAACAGGCATACCCTCTAATAGTAATCTTCTCGCACTCTTCACTCTCCGTTGTTCTCCTTCGACTGGCAGAAGAGAGAGAAGAGGGAAGACCCTCTGATTCGATCGATCTGCAAGAGACAACCATTACTCATGAGTACTTGCATCATCACTGCTCAATTCAACATCAATCCACTCTCTACTCACCTCAATCTCCTCAGTGTCAGATCGAGAGAAGGCTCGTCGTTGACGATAGGAGGAAGGACTTCTGGAATGGTAGACATCGGTAATAGTTCCTCATTCATTACAGTACCCATACTGAAATGAAACGCAGTTTCCATAATTAATAACCGAATCCCTATCCTCACCCCTAATCTCCTCCTCTTCTTCTTCCTCAGCATCAGTCGAAGATGAGGAAGGAGTGGAGGAAACAGAAGGAAGAGCGAGGTCGTCGTCGTGAGAATCAGACGGACACTGGAAAGAGATCAAAGATCAGGCTTGATAAATTGGCTTGTCTCGTCGTTCTCCATAAAGTTGTGCTATACTTAGTGTTTCAGATTAATATATATTGTAAATCGTCATAACCCTTACACAATTCTCCTCGATCCTCGACGGGAGACTCTTCCTCGGACACAGCAATTGCTGTTTCACGTGCACTGCCAGCATCGATTGCCATCTGAATTGCGTTATTATTATTGTTATATCTATACCATCAACCATTTCTCCTCGCAACAAGGCGTTCCCCTATCATGTGATATGATAACACTCCCTCTTCTCTCTCTCCAATCATCCCATCACTCGGCCCAGTTCAGTCCAACTTTCCCTTTCGATTCCTCCCATGAGATCCTCTGCCTATCTCCATCTAATCCAATCACTGAGAAGATATGAACGAGACGAGACGGGTAAACAAGATACAGGAAAGATTTAGAGGAGGGCTTCACGTGAATCACCCAAGTCCTCCCAACTCAAACAATCAGTGGTAACCCATCAAAACAGTTCAATCTGACTCACAATCGAATCTCATCGGTGGTATCAGCTTTCACGTAACAGACTTGACCATCGAAGGCAACGAGAATCGAGTGAGAATGACCTGAAAAGACATCAAAGTGGATTGTTCACTACGCCGGCACTATCCAATTCAATTTGGTCACATGGAAAATCATCGTCAGGCAATAAGGCAAATTATAACCCTCACCAGTGATAGAATCAGCCTCGCACACTCGAGTGCACGCAGTCATGTCCATGCTCACTTGAGGAATCGTATCGGGCTGGAATATGAGAGAATATTGAAGGATAGGAGGGAGCATCAAAGCTATTGTTCGAAAACAGTAAATACCAACATAAATAGCTCTAAATGACCAAGGATTTATAAATAAACGCAATGGAAAGACCAACAATGAATAAACCTCACATTATTATCGAGTGAGTAAGTGAACTCTCCACTGTCGTAGAGAATGAAGTATCGACGTTGCCATCGCTGCAATGGAACACAATTATACACTATGAATTCGTCTAAAACAAAAGTTTTCGCAAAAGAAAGAATGAGAGAAACGAGGAACTCTAGAAAAACGAGCTATGCGTCGATAGCCTCCACCGTACTACCCATTTACCGTATGCTGTGAAAGCTGCGCAGGATATTTCAAGACCATTGACAATGAGGTCGATTTTTTTCGCGAATCGAAACTTTAATATTTTTTGTTCACAACATGTGTCCCGTTAATTCATAAGCTCTTGAAAGATGTGTTAAATTGTGTACACTTATTTGCACAATTGTGTTTGACTATCCCTCCCCCTCTTAGAAACAGTTGCGTTCTCCTTCTTCGCAAAACATGCAACTGAGTCGTAAAAGCGGCGGAATTGCACAGAAAAGAGAAGCGAAAGAGAAAGTAATGGGACCGATGCAACAGAAAGAGACTTGAATAGATCTAGAGTGAGATGGAGAGAGATCAAAGATCAACTGACTCTTGAGATGTGAGATGGTTGAGAGAAGTCGAGGTTGGAGGGAGCGACGTACAGCCAACCACACGCTGTCACTTTGCGATTCATCTGAAACAAATGAAGGATTACGGTAGGAATATGGTAGATCCGAGTGAGGAAGGGATTCAACAGCCACTAATGGAGATGGTTATTGAGATGTATTCAACAGCGCAGATGGAACACTCAGGATGAATTGAGGAGAGAGGGAGGGATGAGAATGGAAAGAGGCCGATTCAACCATTGTTTTACATCCCCTAGCCTCGTTCTCTCAATAGAACACGAAAGTGAGTCAGCCAACGAACTTTCGGGCGTAAATCAGAAAGGAATGCCAGAGTGATTACTAATTCCAGTACATTCATCGACGAGGAACAGGAACAACAATAGATCTGGAGTGAATGGAGAGGAGAAACGATCAGGAGGAAAGATGGAGAAACTGAGAGATGAATTGGAAACTATGGCATGGTGTTTCTCTCTTCTCTCCTCTAGAAAGGGAGTCGCATCCTTGGAAGGGGACATCATTGACTCTTTTTGCCGTTCACTCCAACTGGCTCAAGTATGCGAACAACGAGTGAAAGAGAGAGGGAGAGGAGAGTCCAGAGAAAGGAGCAAATGGGCTTGAGAACTTTCATTAGCAGTGCTTGCTACTCGAGGAGAGAACTTGAAAGTGAATGGAAGAATTCAGTGATCGAATCTGCCTCTCACTAGCAATATGGATTGAACAGAGGAGGATTGAATGAGATTATACATCGAGAGGGAGAGAGGAGATTGGATGGTTTAGAACCGAGAATGGATAACAACAAGGGAGATCAGTTGATATCCCACAGTGAAAAGAGAAGAGATCTCGAATTGGGAACACTCTGATAAACAAGATGGATCTGGTTCAAATTCAATGACCATTCAGTATGAAACTGTGCATGTGATTGAGATTGAGACTGAACTGTAAAGTGACGAATAGACTGGAGTCCTTTCCTCTCCCTCTCTCTTCTCTCGAATAACGGGGACAGACTGAGTGGCTACCATTTGACTGACTCCTTCTAGGACTAGTCCCCTTCCTCTTCTCTCTCTCATCATCGACATCAGACAATGGCCCCTCTAAACGGTAATCACACCTCCTCGAGAGAACAAGAACGTCATTCTTCACGAACAAACTGGACCCTATTTTTCATAGGCATTTTTATAGGGTAAACAATTGAAATTCGACGAACGGAAACGAGTAAAGGTGTGAAACATATAGAGAAGAACAGCCTTGACTGGAGACAGAGACTGATCAACGAGATAAGAGCTGTAAAAGGGACTATAATCGGCACTGTTTTCATCTGAGAGAGAGAGAAGCAGTGGAAATTGAAATAGCGGCTGTCTCTCTAAGTGGACTAGAGAGAGGGGTGGTCAGGAGTGACAAGTTGTCTCCTTCCCTCAACCAGTCAGGACTATCCTATTAGGACGATGGAAGGAGGAGGAGGGAAGGAGAAGAATGACTGGGATGGTTCAGGAAAGTGATAACAC
>LS492228.1:73877-87302 GCA_900490845.1 Pristionchus japonicus | reverse complement strand
ACCGTGGTGTGGAAGAGATATTGCACACTTTAACCTCGATTTTCGCCGTATTATCGAGTTATTGATTTTTTTAAAGTTGTCGATAAGTTGCAGCAAACGATTCACTCTCGAACAAGTACAAACATGACCCATGAAAGTGCGTTTGGAGTGTTTTGAATGTTGTATCGTAAAATCCCGTACAATACAGTATTGTACCGGATTCGTTCCGGAATATAAATTCGGTACGATAATTCATGGAAGAATACGGTATGAGTCCACCAATTCTCGAGTAGTCTCTTTCTCTTCCTCCTTTCCTTCTTCTTCTCCATTGACTATGGATGATGCAAGTGAAATCGGATTCCTTCTAAGGCCATGAATAGCCTTGCGGGGTGGAATTTCTGAATGGGAAAGGTGCGCACTCGTCAGATGCCACGATTGTGCAGTGGTGTAAAGTTGGTCGACGATTGGGGAAGGGTGGCTACCGTAATCTACACGATGCACCGTCTTACTGTCTTAGAGTGCAGTTGTAGTTCATAGGGAGGCAAGGCTTCCTCTCTGGTCGATTCCTCAGTCCAAATCCTCCCTTCTTAAACTGCGTTTCACTCAAATTTCGCATGGAACTCCCTTTTCCTCTTCGTCATTCGAGGAAATCTCTGAATAATTGACTTCTTTGAATGGGAATAAACGTGAGGAAGAGTCCTTTCTGTCTCTCGTAGTAACCAGAGAGACTTTCGTTGTTTGATTTCAGTCTACACGAGTCTCTCCGTCGAACACCCGTTTAGGTGTCAATTCAACGACTCTTTACATTTTAAATCGTTCTTCTCTGGGGGGAAAGGGGGTCTCTTACTTCCTCCATTCACCGTTGATTCATCTATCTACTAGCACTCTCTTCTTACTCTTTGACACTCCTTCTCCGTTCTCTTTGTTTTCATTCCACAGACACAATTTCCCATTTCAAAAAGCACTTTCATTGTAGAAGAAAGGGGAGAACTACTCCGTCACTCTCTCCTTTCCGTTCTTATTTACCTACCGCATAACTTCAGTCTCCAAATAATTTCCATTTGGCGTACGACTCTATCTCACGAGATAAAATCGAGATATCTCTGCAACTTCGCAACGCAACTAAAGTATCAAACCTTTGGGCGTTGAGAAAATAATAGATGCTCGTTTTGGACTGCCCTCCCTTCTCGTCTTTCTTCTTCTTCTTCTCTTCACTTCTCATTATTCATTCCTCCCTCAACTTTCTCACTCACACCTATCCCCATCTAAGTCATTGTCCGCTCCTCCTATCATTCACTCTATCATCCCCTCCCTCTTCTTCCCCCGATGGATCTCTCGAATCGTCTCGAGTTGAAACTTCTTCTCTTCACAAAGTGCATTTTCTCGTTTGGTGCTAAGTGTCTTCTCCCACTCTTTTCGTCTTCTTCTCACTCCTAAAAGGGAACAG
This sequence comes from Pristionchus japonicus, assembly GCA_900490845.1. Classification (NCBI taxonomy): domain Eukaryota; kingdom Metazoa; phylum Nematoda; class Chromadorea; order Rhabditida; family Neodiplogasteridae; genus Pristionchus; species Pristionchus japonicus. Next base: position 85,876 of record LS492228.1, on the reverse strand, counting down.
AAAGGCGGAAAAGCTGAGTTGGCTTCTCCCTCTAATTACTAATCTAACTAATTGGACCATCCTCAATTCTCCCTTATTCCACCTTCTTCCTTGTTGAATCATCCTCCCATTCCATGTACTCATTTCTCTCTCTATTTTGGGTATCATAAGTACTCATCTGGTCTCTTATTTCATTCATTCATTAGTCTTCCATTCACTCCTTTTCATCCATCTCTCATTTCTCTTCTCTGATCTCTCTCCATTTCCATCAACTCGTGTGAATCGGGGGGAAGTCGCTGTAAACATGCGATGATCCGTGTCTCATTCAAATATCATCCGTCTAAATGGAGAAACCACACGTGTTTCACTCCCTCTTCTCACTTGCAGAAGAGAGATAGAGATGATCATTACTGCTATTCATTCATTCGTCATCCATTTCCTCTCAACGGAAATCTCTCTGTTTCTAGTCCTCGATTCTTGTTGCGATGCCCTCTTTCGATAGAAGTAATGACTATAATTAGCCATAGATTGGATTTGTTCCCTCCTACGCATGGAATCTCTCTCGAATGGAATTCCATCCACTTCTCTGCAATTGTTTTCGTGAACACTTTTCCGTTGTCGATTATTCACTCTTTTTCAATGGTGGATACCGACCGAGAGAGACTCGAAGTAGTCTAGAGATCAATCAGTCTGTCTGTTTCTGTCTACAATTCCCTCTCTCGATCCAATACCGTTCCTTCTTCATTCTCTTCTCTCTCTTCGTTGTCCTTCTAATCCGAGATCTTCTCATTCGAATGAGATAGAATCTGCTTCTTCTTTCCACTACCTAATTAGATTCCATGCGTACATTTCGGATCTTCTTCTCTTCTTCTTCTCATTACAATTATCTCTCCTCCCGACCTGCAGATTCTCTGCGTAGACTGTGGTCATCTCTCTCTTCTCCTCGTGGATTCTCCATTCTCCCTTACTTTCCTTCCATTCTCTAGCAGTCGAAGACATCTCATATGAACGGAGATCCTTGTATCCCTCCCCCTCTCAATGAACTCTCTCTTCTCCCTTCGAATGTCCACTATCTCTTTTCATTCTCATCGCCCAGAAAGCGGCCAACCTTCTCTGAAAAAGGAGACGAAAAAGGGGAACAACAAACTGTTTAATTTTCACGGCGAGAAAGATCTCCTCTTTCAGCTTTCATTTCCCGTGAAAACGAAACCGATTTGGGAATGGATGGATGGCAGATGGAAGGAAGAAGGAACTTCCTCCTCCATTTGCCTTCCTTTTCTTACAAATGTTTCCATGTCTCCTCACTTTCCCTCCTTTTCTCTCCATTTTCTCCTTTGACTTCTTCATTTATTCTCTAGTTCTCCTTCTTCTCACTTATCTCCAATGGTTTCCGATTGTTGTTCCAATCTGGATTTCGAACTATGATTGAACTGACAGTGAAAGAGAGTCACGTCATGCTTATTTCTCTCTCCTTCTCTGATTCATTCTCCTCTTTTGATTTTTTCGTTCTATTACTTCTCATATCTCCATTCTATTCTTATTATCGTCCTTTCTTCTCATACACTATCACACTTCTCCTCTCAATTCACAGATTTCTCTCTCTCGAGTGAACTTTGGAGGTGTGTCATCCACCCTCTCTTCGTCTATTACAATATTTATGGAGGAGAAAACCATGAGATATCTCTCCAATCTCTCTAAACTTCCTCAATTCACACTCGTGACCTCTGATCTTCCCTTCTTCTTCTCTCATCCAATTCACAATGCTAATTGCCTGTTGAAATTCGCACCTTTCCGGAAACTCATCAGGAGGGACAACGATTAGCTTCTTCTTTCTCTTTCCTCGAATTGTTGCGAGAGAGACGATCGAATTTTATTGCAGTCGAATCCTCCAAATAGATTCCTCATTCGATGGTTGTCTGGTCTCTCGAGTTGGTTGCAGTCTTTCATTCTCAAAATATCTCTCTTTCAAACAGGTGAAATTGGCCTTTGGGTACTGGAAATTTGAGTAAGATTTTCTCACGAATCTCCCACTTCATCATAACGAATTTGATCCAGAATGGCATTCGTCCTTTCTCTCGTTCGTTCTTCTCAGTTAGTTCGTCTACATGTGAAAGGCAGTCCATTCCTCATTCTCTCAGTCCGAAATAGTCTCTTCTAAGCACTTCTCTGTCCATCCATCATCTTCCCCATTGTTTCTATCCTCTCTTCCCTCTCCCTCCCTTCCCTCTTCCTTCCTTCTCGATCCTTCCTCTGTGAGGTCACTTTCCCGTGATTACAGTACCAGAAGAGGGTCAGATGATTGATAGTTTACTTCTCCTGCTCTCCCCTGTCTCTCGAGATCGAAGAGATATCAGGGTGGACAAGAATTATCCGGAATTATTTATTTTCTCGGTTCTTCATAAATCATCATCTGTTGACCGTTTGGTGCCTACCATTTTCTTAGGCACTCAGTAAGCTTTTCACCATAGAACTTTGAAAAGCACCATGAAGTTCGAGAGGCGGAAATACTTGAAAACAGTAAAAATAATGAATAGAAAATATTTTTTTGTTATTTTTCTGGCTTCCCTCTCTGCTCCTCGAGATAGTAAGAATGTTAGATATTCAAAATGAAGGTCTATACCATGCTATATTACGGTGATAATCTGGGCTTTCAATCTTCGTTCTCGGCTGCTATATTTTTTTCCAAAATGGGGTTTCGAAAATCACCTATTTCAAATTTTGCATCATCATTAAATAGGAAACATCTCACAAAACAAATAATCAAATAAATTAGTTCAGTGCTGTACTCATTGATACATAAGAGATCTTTGATGACAGTCTTGTGGTTCAACTGAGAAAAGAATCCGAAAAAATAAATTCCAGATAATTCTTGGACACCCTAATACAATCCTCCTGTCCTCTCAATGAGCGACGTCTTCTCACATGAACCGTTCCTCCTCTCCTTCAAATAAAATGCGTAATAGACAGACCTGTCTCCGCCTTTTTTCAAGTGTGAGACTGTGAGTCAAATCTGGATAAGGTCATGCCTCTCGTTAGTTCGAGTGGAATCGCGTGTTATCACTTCCTCTATCACTGTCTATCTCGGAGATCTCTCCACTTATCACTCCTTCTATTCATTTCCACTTATTTCTCATTCAGAAGTCATTTATCTCAGTTATTCTCAAGGGAATGCGAGTGTATTTCCGTCTCTTGTATTCAATCTCCTGTTCCGCTTTTATCCCGCGAAACTCGATTCCAATTAGGCAGAATTATATGAGTAAAGTCTCAATTTACGCGTCTTTTCAAGTCTTCTCTCCTTTTCAATCCGCTATCGTATCTCTCGCTTCTCTCTTTCCTCGTCCATTTATCGATTCAGAACGAGGAAAAGTGTAAATGTACGGTGTCAAAGTCATCAATGCGGCCATGTTTCGTACCAAAAAGCAGGAGGTTTCCATTGAGAGATCGACTCAGACTGATCTTTGATCTTTAGCCAGACGATGGGGAATCTCACTCAGTCCATCCAAAGGCTGAACAATTGAGTAGGAGATATGCACTCACTCCCGATAACAGAGAACAACAACATCAAGAGTGAGCATTTTTCTTTGTTGTATTCGAAGGATCTCCGTTTCATACTCTTTCGATGTGCAACTAACGGTGAAACTTCTCTTGCAGACCGTCAGATGGCTGTTGTGGCAACGACAACGTGATAATCGTCCCTCACGTGCATATCTCTCCCAATGAATCTCATCTCGTGAACAGAGCCATCTCTACAGGAGGAGGAATGCTTGCGGGTGAGAGAAGAGAGAAGGATTGAGTAGTGATGACTCAATCTCAGATCTGCAAAGAGCGACCATCGCAGCTCAAGCATTCTACGCTGAGAACAGCGAACCAACCAAGAATCGATCACCATGGATTCTCAAGAGATTGGTCAGTTATCAGAGGGAGGGACATCCTGCTCCATTTCCTGTTTCTTTAGTCTAGACGGAATTGTTGTTCTTTGAATGCCTACATCCGTCTCACTTGATGGATGAACCAACTGGACAGATTGGGTCCTTTTCCAGTACGAATGGAGTCATCGTGCGAAGCGGAGAGAGATCATCAAACACGTTCAATCCGCCCTTGGATCGTGTGTTGATCACGAGTTTGAGGATGAAGAATTGGAGAAGTTATTGGTACGTTGGTCAACTGATCTGCATTTCTCGATTGAGCTTCTTTCAGCCCGTAACATGCGACGATCTATTCGATTTGAGTGAGACTGAACCTCCATCGAAAGAGAAGAGGAAGTACTTACAGGCGGTAAGTTGAGGGAGAAAGAGAGGGAGAGGGAGAGAGGGAAGGAGAGAAGGGAGAAAGAAGAAGACGGTTCCAGGTATGGGAACTATTCCACACCGAGCTGATCTTTCTACAAAAACAGTTGCTTGTTCTGAGGTGAGTACAGGTTCTTATTGTTGTAATTCATTTCCACAAGCTGGATTACGTAGAATTGTTGCAGGAACGTCTACAAAGAGCCGCTGAAGAAGTGCCAAGTCGATGGATATCTCCTGACTGTCGAACCAGATCTGCTCTTCGGAAATCTAGATCAGGTTTGGATTCGAAAAATATTGGAAGTGGTAACCTCTTTTTCAGTTGTGTCGAATCTCCCGAAACTTCTGCCAATCTTTCCTTACTCTTCTCAAGGAAATCAATGCAGAGACTGGTTATGAATGCACGGATTTGGTGGTCGAATTGTTCGAGAGGGTAAGGAGACTCATTCATGTCCTGTGAGAGACCTTTGGATCTATGGCTTACCTAATTTCTTCCCAATGCATTTCTTTTCGATCCTTTTCCATCCTGCCCTTTACTCTATTCACGTTGTTTTGTCAGAGATCCTTGTAAAGAAGGACCGTATTTTCAAGGGATGCATTGTTAATTAGAATGGGCTTGAGAATAACTGATGAGATTTTTCAGTTCTCGAAGGGACCCTCAACAATCTCGGCCTATCAAGCGTACTGCATCAATTATCGAGCAACGATGGAATATCTCCAATCGATTAGACAGAAGGAAGAGAGATTCACCGAGTTTGAGAGGGTTCGTTAGACTCGATTGTTTGCTTCATCAAAACATGTATGAATAGGTTGCTGATGAAGGTTCTATTTTTATGCGAAGAAGTGATCGTTGAGATTGTTCTTGAACAAAATCAGCATCACAAACTCCATATTCCAGATCTGTCTGGCTGATGAAAGATGTCTTCGACTGCAATTAGAAGATCTACTCATCGCTCCTCTACAGGTGAACAAGAGTCCACAGAACAAGCTACATTTTCCTGGCTTCAGCGAATGACTCATCTAATTTCATGCGCTATTCTCATCTTTACCACCTGTGGCTAACGTCAACCAAATGACTAATAATTCCTCTCTTCAGCACATCACTCGGCTTCCAATTCTCCTTCGAGAGATCTATAAATATTCAGAAGGAGAGGAAAGCAAGGGAAAGATCGAGCGAGTTATCGATACTATGACTGAGAGTCTACGTGAGTTATTTCTCTTCTTGACTTTATCGAAATTATCCATAAGCTGGTCTTTGATCTCCACAACACTGCATTTGTTCAGGATCAATCGACGATTCAGTCCAATGGCTGCACAATTTCGAGCGACTTCAACAGCTGCAGAATCAGGTTCGAGAGATTAAATAGACCTAAGCTGAAAAAGTAATTGCAGGTGATCTGGCCGAATATCGTCGAATTGGATGCTAAGAGCTACGTGCCTGATGTGAGTAGAAGACTAATTTTTAGTTTGATCTCATCGTCCCTTTCCAGTTCCTCAAAGTCGCACTCTCCCGTCAATTCTGTGAGAATCTCCTCGCTCATCCGAGAAGGAAATTGATCCATGAAGGACCGCTCACTCTCGTTGGTTAGTTGAGTGATGAGAGTGAGAGAGATCAAAGATCACCTTCAGAGGCTGGTCGACTGACGGATGTGTATGCCTTCCTTTTCAACGATATGTTCCTGTTGACGAAGACGAAGAAGTGCCCGAGCAAGATCAAAGTGGTTAGTCGCCATTTCTACTTGTCAGCCCTTGTTAGATTGATTATGATGGTCTCGATAACGTAATTCGTTTCAGAAGGGCACATCAATCGGGAAGACGGAGCACTACATTGTGCAGAAACAGCCAGTTCCCCTTGATTCGTGTGTATTCTGTGATGCTGACTCGGCTGGAGAGCAACCGACTACTGGTGAGTGGCGCCGGAATCTATGAAAACTAAGGAATCTCTGTTCAGTAGCCCTCAAATTTGCATTCGTCATTATTCATCTGACTCGATACTATCAAGTTGTCTCGATCTGCACTCTCCAAGCTGCTGATAGAGATGATAAGGTTAGCGACTTTATTCGTTCACAATTATTCTTTGCTTTAAATATCCTCTGAATCATCAAAAAATTTGGCAATCTTTTCAGGAGCTATGGATCGAGAAGTTCCAGGAGTCAATTGAGAACTACGAGTCAATCCAATTGAAGGTATCATTTGCATCTTCCTTCTCCACTGATCTTCGACCTCTCAGGATATGCTCAAATGCACTCCTCTCTTCTCTTCTCTCTCACTAAGAAGATGCAGTTCCTCTCGATTGATGACCAAGTCATTCATCCAGAAGGTTCCCCTCCCCTCCCTCCTCTCCCTCTGATCTTTGATCTCTCTAGGACGACAAGGCGTGCTGCTCCAAAGATGCTCCGTCCACTCCGGATACAGACGATGTCCACGATTTCGCCCCTACTCTGCAACGAATGGCATCGGTCAAACGATCTCCCACACGGAAACTTGCTGATTGATGACGACGAATAGGAAGCGTCGCTCCCCCTCGCACACCACTCACTACACCACACACCACGGGTCATTTGTGTAGATAGCAGACTCCTTCTGATCTCATCACACTCCATTCATTCATCCATTCTCATCAATCTCTTCTTGGAAACGTGCCAACGACAATCACATTCTCTCACAGTTCCGCACCGTTTTTCTTATCGGCCAAATACATATTGCAGGAATGATAATCTGAGTTGTTCTCACTGTAAGCCCTTCTTTGTTTCTTTCCTTCTTCTCTCTATTGTATCCATCCACTTTTTACGTGAAAAGAAAACAATTATTGAGATCTTGATGAAAAAATTCGTTTATCAGAACAACAGTTGAAAAGAGAACCGAGATCGTAAGACAATCGAGAGAAGTCTGGCAATTTAAAGACCGTGAACCGATGTTTTGTCAGAAGTTTGAGTAACCCGTAGAAGTCAAATACTGATTAGTCTTGGTTGAATTGAACAAATAGTGAAAGCGCTTGAGAGAGAAAAGATGATGAGCAAGCGAATTATCGATTATGTAGAGAGAGATTGAAGCTAATGTTCAGTACCAGTGATTCTATCGATAGAGTGGTTGGAGTTCCTTGAGTGTGAATATCGATTGAGTTGGAGGAAGGAGATGAATGGCAGGAGGGAGATTGGAGAAGTAGGGATGGAGGAGAGCTGCGGAGGCTGAGACTCGATCGGAGGGGTTCAACTGGAAGGAGGGCTTGGTTAGACTATGATGAATCAGTTCAAATCTACCTGAAGGAACTTGGTGAGTAGATCCATTCCGTTCTTCAACCTAGCTAGAGTTGGATCCACTTCTACCCATGGAATCGATTCGTAGTCAGGGAAGAGATTTGGAACGAAGTGAGGAAGAGTCGTCACCTAAAGAGTCAATTTGTGATTCGATCCCTTCAGTATACCGTACCTGCGGCCATTTATTCGTATCGGGCACTCCTCTAATCCTGAATATCCTCTCTAATTGATCGATCACATCTTTCCTTCCAGGGAACAAAGCAGTTCCTGTAGTCATCTCAGCAAAGATGCACCCTACTCCCCTGCAATGAAATCATTCCTTCTCCACACTCAATAACTTCGTCGGAATTCTTTGATGAATGACTCACCATATATCGAGACTCGTAGAGTATTCCGTGCTTCCAAGGAGAACATCCGGAGGTCGGTACCACATCGTTACCACCTAAAATTGGAAGGTTATCAATCTGGATCATGATAACGATAATCAAATGCTGCTATCACTGAAAGTAGCGTACCTCATGGGAGAAAGTCCTACTCGGAACACTCTTCGCTCTTGCCAATCCGAAATCGGCCAATTTCAATTCGCCCGCTTCGTTGATGAGAAGATTCTGAGGTTTGAGATCCCTATGGAGAATCTTCTTCTGATGGCAGAACGAGAGACCGCGAAGGAGTTGGAAGAGGAGAAGCTTGATCTGAAAGAGAGGGAATGGGTTAGGAGAGGAGTTGAAAGTGATCCTTTTGATAAATCCTATTTTCTCGGCGAAATGGAAATTAACAACGAAACAGAATTGAACTCACATCGAACGTTTCCAATCCCTGAGGATGATTCTCGAGATATCGACTGAGATCATCCTTCTGAAAAGGTTTCACATGAATGATAAGAATGAAAACGATTCTTGCAAACCGCTATGACCCAAGTCGATAATAAATGAACTTACCATGTACTCAAACACGAAAGTGAGGGTCTTCTCCTGATGGAAGATGTCATGGAGTGAAACGATGTTGGAGTGTTTGAGAGCTCGAAGGAGAGAAGCTGAGAGAGATCAAAGATCAGATTCCGTCAGTGGAGTGATGGACAAACCTTCTCTAATGGCAGTGAATGGGAGACCCTCTTGGAACTGGAGTTTGATCTCCTTCAGAGCAACGATTGCACCGTCGCATCTGAATTGATTCATCTTGCACAATAGATGGAGACTGCAGAGTCTTGTTTCGAATCATCCGTAAACTAATTACTCACTTCCTCTCGCACTTGTACACGACAGCATAGCTTCCCTCTCCCAATTTCTCCATTTTAGTGTACAGATCGTCCACTTTCGCCTCCGGGACCGCCTGCAATTACGAAATTGAAATCGCGACGTTCATTTCAACATCAACGTCATTCGGTTCATTACTAATCGCGTAATGAATTGCACTTCGTTCGACACTCTCTAATGTAAGAAAAAAAACGTAACAATAAGGTCGCAGTCTGAATCGTCGTGACTCACTGGTTGTGGAGGGAGACAGATGGTATTGGGGTCGAAATGGGCAGATCGAGGTCGACGACGACGCAGATGAGAGAAGTCCATTGTGGCTGAGGAGGGGAGGCCTGAAGGGAGGAGATGATCATCGACGTCAGAAAGATGATCGTTAAGAGCATTGGGAATCGATTCTACGTAGGCAGGAGATGCTTTGAGAATACGAACCATTCCTGACAGTGACAGCTTGGACGTTCACATTGCTCGGGGAAGAAACGAGAATAGCGTCATTTCGAGTGGTCGAACGAGAACGAGAACGTCTGAAGGAATAAACGATAAACGTCGAGATTCTAACGTTTTACATGCTGATTAGAACTGTATTGCTCACCTCAATAAATGGAACAGATTTCCTCTGCTTCCACTATGCAATGAATGGGAGAGATCAACGGATGAAGTGGTATGGCTCATTGGACGATGTTGAGGAGAATCTACTGAAAGAGAATGAAGGAATGAAGGATAAGAAGAGATATTCGAAGAGATTCCATCGCTTTCCCCCATTTCTACAGTGCAATCTTACACTCGAGTGGTTTCAAGCAGAAAGAACAGAAGGACAAAGTGTGCTATCTTAGAGACGAAGGGGAGGAATAATGGGGATGGAATGGATAAGCATAACGATGGATTCTTCTCTTTCTCTTGAAGGGAGGAGAAGGGCCGAAAATGATGTGGAGTGAGAAGAGAGAAAGAGAGAAGGGGGGAATAATTAAGAGAGGAAGACTGACGATGAACCAAAGGAGGAAAAGAGAAGGAGAAGGACCGGAACGACTGTCGATGGAGGGAGAGAAGAGAGAAGAGAAGGAGGAGGGGAGGAGGGTTGGGGGGGGGGGAGGGAGAGGGGAGTACTTCCTGTAGCTGATGGGTAGACTGACCCAGAAGAGAGAGAAAGAAAGGGTGAGAAGTAGAAGAGTTGTTTTCACACCATATTTCAATGTTGAATAGATGGATTTCACTGTGGAGAGAAAAGCAAAGAATCACATGCTACGTAAGCATTGCTGCGCAAACCAATGATGATGATGCAAGCATGGTTAGTTAGAAAGCCATACTGATTGTTTCTCATATTTTTCGTCAACCAATATCTTTGAGGTATAGACTATCCCTCTCACCTCCAGCAGATCCGTTGCTCTTCAAGGTGGCCGATGGCCAGGAAGTCTTCGCGAGATTCGTCTTCTCTCCCTTTGATTTGTCCTTTCGAGATCGACGGAGTGTGAAGATTGATAACTGAGAAGGAGAAGAAGGCGATAGGTGAAGTTATCAGTGTGAACAGAGTTAGAACTTCGACACTTCATGGGATATTCTCACACTATTCAAAAGAGAGTACAGTTCGTAGGAAAATGATCTCACCTTTTTACTGGGAGTTGAGGGAGTTTGGGGGTGAATGGCTGCGCTCCCGTTCGATATCCGATCTCCATTCTGTAATGAGCAATATTGCTGAATACACCATTACGAGTAACACATTCTTTAGTTCGAGTATCGAGCTGAAAAAATGCAAAAAATATAATGTTCAATACCTGCTGCGCATGTCCGTTGACTCCATTGACTCCATTCAATCCATTCACAATATTCGATTGAGTCGCATGAATTCCCGCTGGATCGAGAGAGACGCGATAGATGTTATCCGTGCTCCTGAAAATTTACAAATTTAGATATTTGAAAGGATTTCCTTATTCGTTTCGCAAAAAAAAGATTCATTTAAAAACTTTTCCATATTTTCAATAAAAACGATTGCTAATATTTCACAAACTGGTAGGCTCACTTGGAAGTCCTAACAGTGGAGAATTGAGGATGGTCCAGCATGGTGAGTGAGAGTGATCCTCTCATTCTCCTTCGAGTCGACGAATCCTCCAGACCAAGCCATCCCCCTGAGATTAGTCACATCTTTTGTCTGCTTCGACCTACCGCAGTATTCTGCATTCATTCATCCCACGCTGTCACTGACAGTAATTTATCGTAATCCTTACCGATATGGGAGGTAATCTTGCTCCACATATTGATCGTGACAGCAGGCATCGATCGCTGATTTATCCGTTCCGATCTCTCTCGACGAGTCCGAACTTCCGCTGGTTAGCACCGACTGCTCAGCAGATGCAAGTGATACGCGACATCTCTGGAATATTTGCAATGCTGAAAACATATGGGGGCGATAAGGGAAGAGTCTTAGGGGAAACAGAAAAAGGAAGAAGAGAGGGAGAGATGTAAGAGATGCTTCATGAGGAATGGCCATGTCTATCTCTCTACTACTTGTGAGGAGGGAGAGGGAGGGGAGGGGGGAGGGAGTTGTGAAGAGAAGATGCAAGAATGAAAGATCGGAGATGGAGAGTAGAAGGAGAAGAAAGAGGATCATTGCTGGCCATTCAACACGACGGAATACAAATAGTTGAAAAGTTGTGGAGGAAGAACGGAGTGGAAGAGGAGGAATGGAAGGAGGAGAGGGAGGAGGAAGAGGGGGGAGGGAAGGACAGGAGAAATGCATGGAAATGAGATGAACGTCAGCCAAGGGCGAATCACTAATGAGAAAAACGGTGAATCGAGAGGTTTTACGCATTCCACGCTGTTTTCTTCGCTGACTTCCTCACAATCAGTCATTTGTCAAAGATAAGAATTGTGCTTTCAACGTGAAAGTGATTGAATGGAAGGGAATGAATCTCCAGCTGTAACTATTCCCCTCCCTCTTGTTTACTCATCTGATCAGTTGGAAAGAGAGAATCTGATAGTGGTGCGAGTTTTGAAATTTGAGAGATTCACTAAGAGAGACGAACTTAGACTTGAAGGTGAGAGAAGAAGTGAGAAGTATCCATGGACTAGTAGGGAATTGGGAAGGGAAAGGACCCTTCTGGCTCATTGGACAATGAAGGAATCTGCCTCCCTTCCCTCCCTTCCCCTCTCTAGACCAGCAAAATAGACAAAGAATTAATTAATTTGGTAGGCTCGACCACTTTACTGCCAATTCCCAAGCTAGTCGTTTGATCTGT
>LS492228.1:50096-61232 GCA_900490845.1 Pristionchus japonicus | reverse complement strand
CTCATGATTTCACATGCTGTCTCTACCTCCAGTCTCCCCCTCTATCTCTTTCTCTCTTCTCTCTCCCCCTCTCACTCTCATATTGTTTTTATCATTGAATAGTTGTGATGCACCCTTCATTTTCCGCCCTCTTTTCCATTTTTCGTTGCTCACTTTCCATTATTCGTCGTTCCAAACCCTCTGGTGTGCCAACCCAACTTGGAATCAAGCAAAGTGGCTTTTCCAACTTGGAATCAACTACAGTACCCCCACCTGGATTTCCCAACTTGGAATCAAGTACGAGAGAGTGCCTGAACTGAGAGACGCAGAGAAAACAGAGTTGTAAACTATAAGCCGTCGCGTCTAGAGCGCAGTTTGCCTATAAGGTCCCCTCTCGCAGCTCCCTCCAAGTCAAACTTGGGCGCGACGGCGCCTAACCGGCTACGGTCCCGGTAAGACCGTCTTTTGGATGTGGCCGGCCCCTCACGGTCTTACCGCGCGGGGCTCGGTTACGGTGCAAGGCAGCTTCTGCTGTCTTTCAATCAATAGTGATCTTTGGATGGAAGGAACCATGGCAGAGCTACCGTAACCAGGCTCCGCCCCCTGGCCGATCCAACTTGGAATCAAGTACTTTTCCAACTTGCCATCAAGCTTGGAGGCAAGTTAGGAATTTGCTTGATTCCAAGTTGGATTGGCACACCAGAGCCCCTTTTCCCCTCCAGGCGTGCCGAAGTTTCGAAATCATTTCGTAATTGCAGAAATGTTCATTGGAAAGCCGCCTCCCTCACTTATAATCCCGACGGGATCGGATATGGGAGCAAACTACGGTGAGTGAAGTGATTATCGATTGATCGATCGAAGGTTGGGCCTCCCCTCCCTCTATTTCGTGTGTACAGTACACAATGGAATAAGCTGCCGATTGTGAGTCGGGAAGGAATTGCGCGTCCTGATGTAATTCACTCCGATTCGAAGGGGATTGTTTAGAGGGAGGGGGAGATGGTTGCTAGGTCCTTCCCTTGTTTGTTCGCCCCCACAACTGCCGTAAATAGAGTGTGAAACGTGTGATTCCCCCTCTCTTCTCCGTCTAAATTAGTCATGGAAACGAGACTTGTGCACGTGTTTGTGTGGAAGAGACGGAGCGGAAGTGTAGTAGGAGAGGAGATGAGAGGGGATGATAACTGATGGTCGATCCCCTCCCCTATCTGATCCCTCCCTCTCTCCAGGTGGTTCTCCCCATCACGGAGGGTCGTTCTCTCCCTCATCAACTGCCTCTTCTTCTCCCTGTCCATCCACTCCTTCCTCTTCCACTCACTCATTCAACATCCATCACAATCACTTCCAGCAACATCACAGGAATACAGGTGAGCCAAGGACATCAGTCGGTACTACTCTACGTTCCCGTAGGAGAAGTGACAATCAGTCTAATTTGGACGATGAAGAGGGTGTCTCAATTGGGGATCCGGTGTTGTTGTTTCCATTGACTCTCTCTTTGATCGTACAATAAACTGACCTTTGCCCCCACTCTCTTGCGATGCTAGGTGTCACGTCTCCTAAGAATAAGCTCGTCCATTGTTAATGCATAATGCCCCTCTCTCCTACCGTATTCCATCTCTCTCTCTCTCTCTCTCAGTCTTCCTTTCATTATCCCATTATCTCGTTCTCCTTCAGATGGAATTCCTCAGTCTGGAATGGGACATAATGGAGAGAGGAATCAGTCGAATCAGTCAAGAATAATGCAGAGAAGAGGAAGAATGAACAACGGCTTCTATCCACACAATAATACGTGAGTTATTATATTACTCTCGCATCGAACGCCCTTTCCGAACATAAAACGGTCGTGGAGCAAGCTCTTTCTTTTCTCTTTCGCCGTAGTCAATGCCACTCACAAGCAGGAATGACTCATGTGGGAACAGAGCTATTTCGTGTAGAAAACTGCTTCCCTCTTCACAGTTTCTCGATTGTCTCTCATAGTACATCTGTCTCTACCATTCAACTCATAACTGTCTTCCAATTGCAGGATGCATCATCCGTTTCCTCCTCCCAATCATCACAACAATCATCATCATCATCATCCGAATAATCGTCCTCCTCCTCCTCCCTTCATGATGGGTCCTCCTCCTCCATTCCCTCCTCCACCACCTGGAATGATGTTCCCTCCCCCTTCTCGATTCATGAATGGACCACCTCCTCCCTTCTTCCCTCCTCCATACACTCCGAATGGAGTTCACATCGACACCTCTGTCCCTCCTCCTCCCTACACTGCCTTCAGAATGGGTCCTCCCCCTCCATTCATGCATCATGGCCCTCCTCCTCCTCATCCTTCCATGTTCAATCGATCTGCTCCCACTTCACCCAATGGAGGATCGGCCAATCAGTTCAACCATCGTGGTCAGTATCATCAGCAGGAGGAGAGAAGTGAGAGTCGACCATCGAGTAGAGAAGGAAGTGGAAGTCTCGCCAGTACGGAGATCGACTGTGGAGAGACCTCGGTTAGTATTCTAGTCTTATTTTGTGGGAAAGACTGAAGATAGGAAGAAACTGTGATTCATACGGCGGATATCAATGAGTAATTGAATGCTTTGCAGCAAGATGGAAGCTACGAGTCGTCGACTCAATCGTCGGAGGAGGAGATCCATGTGGGACGCGCACCCGAAATCCATCAGGGAAAGGTACGGTAGATATTGATTGCTTGTAGAGGAGAGGGTGTACAAAAGGATAGGCAATTGTGTGAGCGTAGGCAATTTGAAGTGGTTTTCACGTCGATCTTTTTGCACGGTCAAATATGATTGCGTTGCAGCGTTCGTTCCTGGTCGGTCTTCGTCCCGAATCGAAGAGAGACGAGCCTAGCTGCACTCCTCTTCCCATCGGAGAGAAGGAATTCGAGACTTTCTCTTCCATACTCACCAGAGGTTAGTGAAGGAGGAAGGGAACGGTGAATCTAGGAGTGATGGTTAGGATTCCAAAAGGTTTTTTGGACTCGAATGAGATGCATGCGTTTATTAGATGAGGGTCGGCAAATTGGTTCTTGTCGCTTTCGGAGCTCAAGATTGGACTTATCTACTAGAGGATAAGAGAAGGTATCGTAATGAGAATGATTGTGATTGCAGGCAACAAGCATGTGAATGAGACGGAGATAATGGACAGATTCATTGTTGAGTACATGAAGCTCAAGATGTGACTCGGGACTCCGCCCACTCCAAGCTCCGCCCCTTCTCAACTCCGTCTTCTGCTGTGCAGATTTTGACCCAGTCTGCTTATTTCCACTTATTACTATTTCATTTGTGGACATTTCTCTAACTATTCTTGTTTATTTCGTCTCTTTTTCTCTTCTCAACTATCCGATTGTGAGTAAACGTAAGGAATAATCACCATTTCCAGTTCGCTATTAGTAAGTATTTTGTTTAGTTTCCACGTAGTTCGCTCGTGAAGAAATAGAATCTTGTTGCATTTCCTATTTATCTATCCATGCTAAACCCCAGTTATTAACTTTGTCTCTACAAGTTTCTTTTGCATTCATTCATAGTTCGAGTTTGTTTATTTCTATTGCTTTTTTTCTTCCGTTTCTTCGTTTTTCATGTTCAAGAAGATTTCTCTGTAAGATGATCACATTTATTTTTGTATCCCCCGTTCACAATTATTTTTTTATTGCTCCCTTCTACGTTGATCCATTGAATTCTTTTTATTCTTGTATAGATATTCGATATTTTGTGTGTCGTGTCTCTCCATCGTATTCATCGTATATCATACCATGAATAAAACACCTGTTGTCTCTCAATCCAATGCTCATCATCACAAAGATCAGAATTCAATTCATCTTCGCATAACTCGACAACTCTGTACATCGGGATCTAAACAAACAACAAAGTAAGTGCAAGTAAATGGATAAAGCGATCAATAAAGGGTATTTGCCTACTTGTATCACTAACAAATCAGATCTTGCATCCCTGAGTATTGAATTGAGGAAGTCTTCCCTCCTCTCTCAATTTGGTGAGTGCAGGAGTGAAGTATTCCTCTGGAAGATGTTGCAGTTCAACGATTCTCTTCCCGTATCGAGGGTTGTTGTCCCTGAAGGTTAGGAAGCGATTAATCAAGGTTCAATAAAGGGGTAATATAGAAGGGAATTAGGCGAAAATAAAATATGGAGCCTAGCGCAGTGCATACTGGATCGATTGCACAATCTTTTGTGTTTTACAACTCCTTATTCGTTCAACAAAATAGTCCTCACCTTCTCCATATTCTCTCCTTCTTCGTGCACTGCCACACTGCCTCATCCCAGTACGAACACGAACCGAACATCTTTCCTGCAATGAATCATCGAGTGAATTATGATTGTCTACTCATGATCACATTCATTTCATAGCCGGTCATAATCTAGGCTGTTTAGTCATCCCACATTTCCACAATTAGAAAACAGTAGTGGAATATCATACCAATCTTCTTGTCGGCATTGCACTTCTGGAGGATATCGATGAGTACATTGCACTCGTACGTGTGCAGATGAGAGGAGAGATCTGGCTGCATTCTGGATAGGCAAGAGAGGTTAACAAGAACTAATCAACTATGCCCGTTCCAATTCAGATATCGTCTATTGCAGTGCAACAATTCAGCCGGGCCAAACACATATTTTTGTCATACAATATATTTATCAGGGACAATCGGATAGTTACAATAAAGTGAACAGCGATTGGCATTGGAGAGAACGATTGCAAAAGACTGATCGGTCGGTAGTCAACGAATGGAGACGGAAGAGGAGGGAATCAGATGGGAGCGAGGCTCACATGGCCAGAGGATCGATCTTCGCCACCTGCAATCATTCACTATCGTGATTTATTCACTACAGTAGCCCTTCGAATCGTACAGTACTCCCTCTACCGTACCTTGGCAGTTCCTCCCTTGGCGGCATCCTCCTCAGCCTTCTTAGCATTCGCCTTGTCCTGCTTCAGTTTCATCGCAGCCGCATCTCTCTCCATGCGAGACTGAGTGGACATACCCTGCAATTGAGGAGAATTGATCAATGGTCTATTTAGACCATGACATGAGAACTTGCACACACTATTGCGAATACATCATATCCCTCGAACAATAACAACGAAATAAATTGACTCACAGCATTTCCAGCCTGTCCGGAAGCTCCCTTACTCTTCTGCTGATCCTGCTGCTTCTTCAGGTTCTTCGCACGAGCGAGATCACGCTGGTTTCCACCTGAGAAATACTTCCCATAGAAGCAACTACATTTATCTTTAGCGAACGACTAAACCGAATTTTCGCAGCTCGGCTAGTTTTGATGAAATAAAATAACTAACGAGTCATTGTTGCAGATCACTCGATAATCGATTGATTAGTTCGCTATTCCTGATCGACTCCGCCCTTCTTACAGAAGAAGCAGTGCCTAATGGGCCAGAACTGGAAGAAGTTACAAACATTAAATCATTAAAACCCGAGAGAACGAGAAAGGGGGTGGACACGACGAAAGTTCTGTTTGGAAAGCGATAGAATGCGGATTCCCTGCTCCAAACAGGGCAATCGATCGAACAACACGCGATCATACAATGACATCTCGCACCCAAGAGGAAAGGAAAGGATGTCTCATACTCTCACAATGTTGTGCAACCAGAAAACAGAGATGAAAGCACCAAAAATGAGAGTTGAACAGAGGAAAAGAGAAAAGAAGGCGAGAATAGAGGAGATGGACGCGAGGTTACAACATTTGAGTGAGAGAATGGGAAGAAAGGAGAGGAATACAGACAGAGTGAGAGCGAGAGAGAACGGGAAATGGAGAGAGTGGAGGGACTCACTCTCTCGCGTCCAAATGTACTCACAGACGGGGATCAGGAGTGAGTGACCGCCCGTCTAGAGGGGAGAAGAGGAGGAATAGGTGAAGCATAGCCACTGGTCATCCCTATTCCTTCTCTTCCTCTCTCTCAAGAAATACTCCCGCCAGAGCCGGTTTGGGGATTGATTCGTTCCCGTCTCGGCAAAGGGGAAGATTCGAGATTGAGAGTGAGAGATACTAGTAGGGACATTGAGAAGCATGACTCAAGGAGATCCTTTCACATCATCAACAGACACTCTTCACGTAGCAATAAGCATTTATACCACAACAGACAGTCAATCGATAATCAGTGATAGGTCGATTGATAACAGTAGATAACGATCCTGTTTCCGTCAACATTTAAATGTTTTCTTAAAGTGTGAAGTATGAGCAAATTAGGTAGAGAACATCGTTGAAACTTCAAGGAAAGGTGCGATTAAAGTGGGCCAACGAGAGAATAGGGATGAACGAGAGTGGGAGGGTGCAAGAAGAAGGATTTGATGAAGGAATGGGCGGCACTTAGATAAATTAGAAACAACAGACTACCGTATCCATAGAGCGACGGACTCTACAGTACTTGCAACGGGTGCGAGATGAGATCGGACGATTATCGGAGAGAATATCTGCAAGATATTGATATGTATGTCTAATCGATATCTTCTCCCTACCGTAATCCATCTTATTTCTCAAGTGGATGGTAGTTGAGTAGTTTCTCGATGAGATCGACGTGAGCGAGTAGCATTCGACGACAGCAGTATCGACGGAGATTGAGGGCGTCCAGAGCGTCTCCTGCAAGGAGGAGAGATCACTCCAGTTCCTTCCCCTCCCTGTCCGACTGACCCTCAGTGTACTCTGCCTGGAGCAGTCCGAGATACGCCTCCCACTTGTTCCCGATCACTTTGCCACACGTGAAGCAACGGACGGGAATGATCATCACTGGCTGGAGGTAGGAGAGGGATTAGAGATTGCATACTATTTGGATGCAGTAGATATTGAAGTGGTCGCGAACCACCGGAAATANAGATGGGAATAGCAGTCCCTCCCTCTCTCACTCTCTCCATTTCATGCACTCTCTCACTCCCCCTCTCCCTCTCTCTCTCCTCATGATTTCACATGCTGTCTCTACCTCCAGTCTCCCCCTCTATCTCTTTCTCTCTTCTCTCTCCCCCTCTCACTCTCATATTGTTTTTATCATTGAATAGTTGTGATGCACCCTTCATCTTCCGCCCTCTTTTCCATTTTTCGTTGCTCACTTTCCATTATTCGTCGTTCCAAACCCCTTTCCCCTCCAGGCGTGCCGAAGTTTCGAAATCATTTCGTAATTGCAGAAATGTTCATTGGAAAGCCGCCTCCCTCACTTATAATCCCGACGGGATCGGAGATGGGAGCAAACTACGGTGAGTGAAGTGATTATCGATTGATCGATCGAAGGTTGGGCCTCCCCCTCTTCCCTCATGTGTACAGTACACAATGGAATAAGCTGCCGATTGTGGGTCGGGAAGGAATTGCGCGTCCTGATGTAATTCACTCCGATTCGAAGGGGATTGTTTAGAGGGAGGGGGAGATGGTTGCTAGGTCCTTCCCTTGTTTGTTCGCCCCCACAACTGCCGTAAATAGAGTGTGAAACGTGTGATTCCCCTCTCTTCTCTCTAAATTAGTCATGGAAACGAGACTTGTGCACGTGTTTGTGTGGAAGAGACGGAGCGGAAGTGTAGTAGGAGATGTGATGACAGGGGATGATAACTGATGGTCCATCCCCTCCCCTATCTGATCCCTCCCTCTCCTCAGGTGGTTCTCCCCATCACGGAGGGTCGTTCTCTCCCTCTTCAACTGCCTCTTCTTCTCCCTGTCCATCCACTCCTTCCTCTTCCACTCACTCATTCAACATCCATCACAATCACTTCCAGCAACATCACAGGATTCAAGGTGAGACAAGGGAATCAGTCGATACTATTCTATGAGGGAGTGTCTATCACCCGTCCATCCCCAATACTAACTTTGTGTCAAGCAATATAGTTTTAAGAAACGAGAGATACCCAACCATTCTTCCGGAGAAGTAAAGAAGTGACTATGAGTCTAGTTAGAACGATCTCCAAAAGATAGTATCTCAATAGGGGATCAGATGTTGTTGTTTCCACACTTTCTCTTTGATCGTACAATAAACTGACCTTTGCCCCCACTCTCTTGCTATGCTAGGTGTCACGTCTCCTTAGAATAAGCTCGTCCGTTGGTAATGCATAATGCCTCTCTCTCTCTCCTACCGTATCCCATCTCTCTCAGTCTTCCCTTCATTATCCCATTATCTCGTTCTTCTTCAGATGGAATTCCTCAGTCTGGAATGGGACATAATGGAGAGAGGTATCAGTCGAATCAGTCGAGAATAATGCAGAGAAGAGGAAGAATGAACAACGGCTTCCATCCACACAATAATACGTGAGTTATCAAAATACTTTCGCATCACACGCCCTTTCCGAACTTAAAGCATGCACTTTCTTTTTCGGCCGTAGTCAATGCCACTGAGCAGGAATGACTCATGTGGGAACAGAGCTATTTCGTGTAGAAAACTGCTTCGCTCATTGCAGTTTCTCGATTGTCTCTATCTACTCCATTCAACCCATAACTGTCTCTCAATTGCAGGATGCATCATCCGTTTCCTCCACCCAATCACCACAACAATCATCATCATCACAATCCGAATAATCGTCCTCCTCCTCCTCCCTTCATGATGGGTCCTCCACCTCCATTCCCTCCTCCTCCACCTGGAATGATGTTCCCTCCCCCTTCTCGATTCATGAATGGACCACCTCCTCCCTTCTTCCCTCCTCCATACACTCCGAATGGAGTTCACATCGACACCTCTGTCCCTCCTCCTCCCTATACTGCCTTCAGAATGGGTCCTCCCCCACCCTTCATGCATCATGGCCCTCCTCCTCCTCATCCTTCCATGTTCAATCGATCTGCTCCCACTTCACCCAATGGAGGATCGGCCAATCAGTTCAACCATCGTGGTCAGTATCATCAGCAGGAGGAGAGAAGCGACAGTCGACCATCGAGTAGAGAAGGAAGTGGAAGTCTCGCCAGTACGGAGATCGACTGTGGAGAGACCTCGGTTTGTATTCTATTCTTATTTTATGGGAAAGACTGAAGATAGGAAGAAAGTGTGATTCATACGGTGGATATCAATGAGTAATTGAATCCTTTGCAGCAAGATGGGAGCTACGAGTCGTCGACTCAATCGTCGGAGGAGGAGATCCATGTGGGACGCGCACCGGAGATCCATCAGGGAAAGGTACGGTAGATATTGATTGCTTGTAGAGGATGGGGTGTACAAAAGATAGGCAATTGTGTGAGCGTAGGCAATTTGAAGTGGTTTTCACGTCGATCTTTTTGCACGGTCAAATACGATTGGATTGCAGCGTTCGTTCCTGGTTGGTCTTCGTCCCGAATCGAAGAGAGACGAGCCAAGCTGCACTCCTCTTCCCATCGGAGAGAAGGAATTCGAGACCTTCTCTTCCATACTCACCAGAGGTTTGTGAGGGAAGAAGGGAACGATGAATCTAGGAGGGATGATTTGGTCAGGACTTGAACATGAATGAGATATAAGCGCTAATTAGATTAGGGTCTACACATTGATTCTTGTCGTTTTCGGAGCTCTTGATTCTCTACTAGACGAGTAAGAGATGATATCGTGATGAGAATGATTGTGATTGCAGGCAACAAGCATGTGAATGAGACGGAGATAATGGACAGATTCATTGTTGAGTACATGAAGCTCAAGATGTGACTCGAGGCTCCGTCCACTCCAAGCTCCGCCTCTTCTCGACTCTGTCTTCTGCTGTGCAGATATTGACCCAATCTGCTCTTATTTCCACTTATTACTATTTCATTTGTGAACATTTCTCTAACTATTCTTGTTTATTTCGTCTTTTTCTCTTCTCAACTATCCGATTGTGAGTAAACGCAAGGAATCATCACCATTTCCAGTTCGCTATTAGTAAGTATTTTGTTTAGTTTCCACGTAGTTCGCTCGTGAAGAAATAGAACCTTGTTGCATTTCCTATTTATCTATCCATGCTAAACCCCAATTATTAACTTTGTCTCTACAAGTTTCTTTTGCATTCGTTCATAGTTCGAGTTTGTTTATTTCTATTGCTTTTTTTTCTTCCGTTTCTTCGTTTTTCATGTTCAAGAAGATTTCTCTGTAAGATGATCACATTTATTTTTGTATCCCCCGTTCACAATTATTTTTTTATTGCTCCCTTCTACGTTGATCCATTGAATTCTTTTTATTCTTGTATAGATATTCGATATTTTGTGTGTCGTGTCTCTCCATCGTATTCATCGTATAGCATACCATGAATAAACACTTGTTGTCTCTCAATCCAATGCCCATCATCACAAGGATCAGAATTCAATTCATCTTCGCATAACTCGACAACTCTGTACATCGGGATCTAAACAAACAACAAAATAAGTGCAAGTAAATGAATAAAGCGATCAATAAAGGGTATCTGCCTACTTGTATCACTAACAAATCAGATCTTGCATCCCTGAGTATTAAACTGAGGCAGTCTTCCCTCCTCTCTCAATTTGGTGAGTGCAGGAGTGAAGTATTCCTCTGGAAGATGCTGCAGTTCAACGATTCTCTTCCCATATCGAGGATTGTTGTCCCTGAAGGTAAGAAAGACATTAATCAAGGTTCAATAAAGGGGTAATATAATAGGAAATTAGGTGAAGATAAAACATGGAGCCTAACGCAGTCATACTGATAGATTGCACAATCTTTTGTGTTTTACAACTCCTTATTCGTTCAAGAATATTGCCCTCACCTTCT
This sequence comes from Pristionchus japonicus, assembly GCA_900490845.1. NCBI lineage: Eukaryota > Metazoa > Nematoda > Chromadorea > Rhabditida > Neodiplogasteridae > Pristionchus > Pristionchus japonicus. The sequence continues at coordinate 50,607 of LS492228.1, read as the reverse complement.
CCATATTCTCTCCTTCTTCGTGCACTGCCACACTGCCTCATCCCAGTACGAACACGAACCGAACATCTTTCCTGCAATGAATCTTGGAGTGAATTATGATTATCTACTCACGATCACATTCATTTCATAGCTGGTCATAATCTAGGCTGTTTAGTCATTCCTCATTTCCACAATTAGACAACAGTAGTGGAATATCATACCAATCTTCTTGTCGGCATTGCACTTCTGGAGGATATCGATGAGTACATTGCACTCGTACGTGTGCAGATGAGAGGACAGATCTGGCTGCATTCTGGGTAGGCAGGAGAGGTGTTAAAACACGTTCCGCGTAAGAACGTATGAGGGGGTGGCACAGTTGCTCAAAATGGTTCCAGGAAGCTTAAACTTTGTGGTTAGAGTCCCTAGGGGTGGGACACACTTCAGCCAAAAAGTTGGACCCAAAAGTTGATCTTTGATCTTTGAGATCGACTTTTTTCTCTCTGATTTTGACCCCTCATGTTATATACCATTC
>LS489079.1:78884-136756 GCA_900490845.1 Pristionchus japonicus | reverse complement strand
GAAGAGAGTACGAGAGAGAAGTGGTAGGAACAAGGCCAAAGGGTCGTCCGAAAATGAGATGGAAAGACGTCCTTAACGCCGACATGAAGCGTGTCAATTTGCGTCCCGAAGACGCCAAAATTAGAAGTGCGTGGAGAGCAGCGAGCCATGTAGCGGACCCCGCCCCCAAGCGGGACTAACGCAAGGAAGAAGAAGAAGAAGAAAAAGTACAGAATAAGTGTTTAATAATGCATGTCTAAGGGTGAGATAGTAGTTATATTGGTAATATATCCAAGTGCTGTCTTCATAATGTAATTTCCAATTATTAGTTTGCTGTATGCTGCATCGACATAATAATTAAAATATACCTTTTTTTTCGACGTGATGAAAGATCTGAAAACGGCTTTTGAAGGATTGGGAAATTGTTAAAAATACCTTAACAAGCTTTGCAACATCAGCTTGTGATATGGCCCAGTCAATGGAAAAATGCATTTGTTCACATCGGCTTCTCAGAACATGTTTGACTATCTGAACAATGTCGGGTCTATGACAGTCCGTGGAGTCGAATCACGACAATTTTTGCACAGTTGGCAATTTGAGATAGATAGTTTGCCGACTCTGAAGCGAATTCCAAAATAATCTAAACTGAAATGGTCAAACAAACATACCCCGAGACAAATGAAGTTGAGAATAATTAGCCACGTCAAAATTAATATTTCTTATCAGATTGAAACATGTATGAGCCTTCATTGATGAAAAATCGGTAATATTTAGTTTGCCAAATACGCTTGTTTGCAACAGTGGCTTAAGATATTCCAGAAACCTTTTTTCTGCGTGGGACGTTAAACACACAGAAATTGTACTCTCGGAAAATCCAGGTTGACTGAATCAAAGCTACTCCTCACCTCACTGATGCATGAAAGCGTTCATGCGAAATGCAGAAAGTGTCGAAGTCAGGCTACAGTGCCATATCGAATACGCTTTCCGGTCGTTGATACGCAAGTCAATATCACGCCTTTCATCTAAGGAATCACTGATCCCAGGACTCACCCCTGAGCTGACCCCCCATTTTCACCCCGGTTTTCGAAGGTCCTTGGGTAGGCCTACCCTGAGCCCGAGTTAGAGGGAAGGTAGATCAAACGCCGCTTCAGGAGATCACGTCGAAAATCGTCTTTGAGGCTCCGTTTTTCGCAAATATCTCGCTTCGGCGATGAGATATCGAAAAATTGATGAGGAGATAAAATGTAGCTTTTTTCACGACCTTTCAGAAAATGTTATGGGAGATGGGGTTTAACCATTGTTTGAGTGCTCTACAGACGATCTCCTTTCACAGGCACGGGACTTGTAAATGGAAAGTACCATTCGATGCGGCTTGTCGAGAGCATTCGAATGAGCGTCTAAAATCAAAAATCGATGGGGTTTTGGCCGACTTATGGCCAAACAACTCCAAAAGTGAGGGAGAACAATAGATGGGAAGAGAGGAGGCCGGTAGATCAAAGGCTGCCTCTCGTCTTGCCCGTCGATTCCCTTTGTTTGGGACGCCTTACAGCCGTTTTTTGGCCATAAGTCGACCAAAACCCCATCGATTTTTGATTTTAGACGCTCATTCGAATGCTCTCGACAAGCCGCATCGAATGGTACTTTCCCTTTACAAGTCCCGTGTCTGTGAAAGGAGATCGTCTGTAGAGCACTCAAACATGGGCTAAACCCCATCACCCATAACATTTTCTGAAAGGTCGTGAAAAAAGCTACATTTTATCTCCTCATCAATTTTTCGATATCTCATCGCTGAAGCGAGATATTTGCGAAAAACGGAGCCTCAAAGACGATTTTCGACGTGATCTCCTGGAGCGGCGTTTGATCTACCTTCCCTCTAACTCGGGCTCAGGGTAGGCCTACCCAAGGACCTTCGAAAACCGGGGTGAAAATGGGGGGTCAGCTCAGGGGTGAGTCCTGAGCATCCGCATTTCAGTGAAATGGTAGACGAAATGCGTGATATGAATCACATCTTCCATTCTTTTTTCGCCTTCCGCAGTTTTAAACATTTTATGCTTCTGTAAAAATGAGAGATTGTATAAAATTGTTTGCATTTTTCAACCTCAATGTAAAGCGAGAGTTCCTCAATTCTCGTTTTCCGAGTGCTCACAAGCAGAGAAATGTCGAGTTCTTCCATCATTATCTTGCAAACCTGAGTATTGAAAGGTTGGAAACGATATGATGGTTTAGAAATTCAAAATTGAAAATCATCTAACCTCTCTCATCCGAAGTAGGGATCTGTTACTGACAAAACAGCAGATGTGGAACTTGACATTCTGGGAAAGGTTCAGGAAGTTGAAATTCATCGCGTCCAACTAATACTTACAAGCTCGCAACAGCTTTCATGATTTCAAAAGCGTCTCTCTACCTGTGATTGCTCACAGTAGCCATAACGCACCCTCTAGTAATGCTTCTCATTTGAGTAATTGGCAGCGGATATGATTTGAAAAAAGTATCACAAATAAAAAAATATATTCAAGAAAAGAGATAAATGCTGTCAACACTATTCAGTCAACATTCAGAGGGAGAATTCTTTATCATTGAAAACAGTACTGATCAAATAATGCAGAAATAACGAAAGAAGTTGAATGGTGACTAGTTCTGGAATTGAAATCACAATTGAAATGGAAAAGAGGAGATTCGACTAGGTTGAACAAGTATTGTTAATACGAAATGTTTGTAGGAACCAATAATTACAAATAAGGAGAACAAGCAAATTTCGCTGTTCTAGATTTTAATCTCCTTCTTGCTCTTGTCCTTGTATGCGAGGCAGAATTGCGGAAGCACACGACATTCGCATGAGTAGCCACTGAAATATTGCTAATACTTCGAATTACTGTATCTGACTTCTTTTCGCAACATCTTCTATTTCTCTCGCAGAGTTTTCCCTCATTTCTAATAGAAAGCGGTCCGGAATTGCAGAAAATAAGAAGATTCGGCTTCCAGACTGTGTAGCCAACTCACACAGACGAGGTTCGATCCTCAACGCAGGCTTCATACTTCCCGCAGGTATCTTTAGTGCACGGGGTCTTCTTTTCGCAGAATCTGCCACGGAATTTGGGTTGGCATTCGCATACACCAGCAGTGCAGACGCCTCCGTTCAGACACTCGTCGTCATCTGAAAAAAGTCAGTTCACGATAACTCTTTAGTCTCTATTTGGTTCATTTCCGGGCCTGTTTCCGGTGACCTTTGGAACTTCTCTAGTTCCCAGGAAGTATAGTTGAGTTTCACTCATTCCTAAACTGGAAATGGTTAGCGCAGTTTTGGTGGTCTGGGATGGATGGAGGTTAGACAGAGGGATCAGAACTCTGGCCCAAATCAGTTCGCGAAAGGACCAACATGACAGTTTGAACAGCCAAAATGGGCCACTCACTCGAGCACGTTGGCCTCTGACAGCTTCTTCCAGTCCATCCCTCCTGGCAGAGACAGTAGAAAGCCCCGGGCCGGATTGGGCTGTTGACACATCTTCCTCCATTCATGCAGACAGACTTGCCCGAGCACACATCCTTACGCTGCTCGCATCTAGAGCCCTGGAGAGATCAAAGATCAAAGATCATAGACCAAAGATCAAAGATCACTCACAGTCCACCCTTCATCGCAGTTGCACGCAAGCCCAGTAATCTCGTTCATGCAGATTCCGTTCTCGCAGGAGTTCGGATGACAGCCGAAGAATGTCTTCAATGGGGCAAGCAACTTTCCTGAAATTGACAGTTTATGAGAAGTAGAGTTAGAAGCAGGTGGTCCAGTGATTCTGAGCTATTCGAAGAAGTTGAGAATGAGATCTCACCTTTCGGAATGAGCACCGAAGACTGAACCCCAGCGAAGAGAGCGAAGAAGAGAAGGACTTGCATGGCAGCGTAATGAAGGGGAGGGGATCAGATGAGACTTATATATGTACAGAGAAGAGAGATAAGATCTAGTGGAGTCCTGGGGTGGGACTGAGTGGGTGCGAGGAGAGGCCCGATCAAGATTAGATCGTGAGAACTCGTGGACTGAGTGTAATTATAAGGACTGTCCCACATCTGGAGAGATTAGCGGGATAAATCAAGCACTAAAGAAGGTGTGAGATTGATCGTTAAGATAGATCTGGTAGGTAGATTAGAATAAGAGATCATGAGGACTCGTGGACTGAGTGCAATTATAAAGACTCTCTCAGATGATCATGCGAGATTAGCTGTTGCAGTAAATGACTGAGCCCGGTGGGAGACAGATCAGTGAGAAGATTAGATGAGTGCTGGTGGACTCAGTGCATTAACAAGTAAGACTCTCTAGATCTCATTGTGAGATTAGCGAGATCAGATAAGTAGCGCAAAGCAAGACTGAGATTATTAGAGTTTGATCAGTGACATGATCAGCCCGATCAGATAAAAGTAAGACTGAGATGGATGAGTGAGAACGATCTAGTACATAGATTCGATGGAGTAAATATAATTGCCGAGTTAGGTGATGACACGGGCCTGAGCCAGAGGACGAATAGGATAGATTGCTAGTCCAAAGTCCAGTTAGTCCTCTAGTCTAACTCCACCTTCTGGCCTATTTACTGTTACATTATCCACATAGTCACGCGATGAAACATTGCTTGTAGTAAAGGCCTAGGGTTAAATGAATTGAAAAAAAAAACAAATAGATAATCCGAATTCCTTGTGAAACACTCGTTAGTACACACATGACAACCCGTGTTATTCAGTCAAGGTAAGATTCGGATTTCTGCATCGATCGAGTTTCTTCAATGCATCTAGAGAGACCTCACTCCGTCTTGAGGCGATCGATTTCTGGAATGATACTGCTCAGTATGTCATCGATGTGATACTGATTACACTAAGCATGTTCTAGTTTTACATAATTTCAAACAACTTCAGGGAAAAGCAAGTGCGATTGGCACATCAATAATATAAAAAAAACTAAATGTTGTAGAGAAAAGATTGATTAGAAGATCAATCAAATATATTATTGACCCTCTTACCAGTCGCAGTCGGTCCCGATTTGCCCGACTCCTTCGTACTCTCCTGCTTCACTTTCTTCTCCGATTGACTCTGCTTTGCCTTCTTCGAGGTTACTGAAAATTTACTCTTTGACAGAGAACTTCACCGTTTGTTAGCAATGTCAGTACTCAAAACACACTTCTGTACTTCTGGGCCCTCGAGCATAGCGCCTACTTCCTACGGTTATTTTGCGGTTCTCTATCGTTCTCATTTCCCGCCTAGCGCTCCATCCGGAGCTGTCTAGGGTCAGCCAGTTCTAGTTCCTTATTTTCTAACACTGTTGTCTAATCTCACCATTACTAGCCGCTTCCTTGCCCAGTTGATTCTTCTTCTTGAGTCGCTTCTTCGCGTCTTTCGCCTTGCGATCAGTGTCGGATGAGGAACCTGGGAATCACTAATTCTTTCCGGAACAATGTTCATCTCCTTTTCACTCCCAACCTCGTCTTATGAACGCATGCAGTCAAATTGGAGCTTGGTGTGATAGCAATACTTCACGGCTATGAGACCAGAATGGTTGCAGGTGAAGTTTCCACTCCTCACCACTGGAAGAGCCTCCTCCGGACGATGACTGTTGGCGGTTGCGAGTGCTTTCCGGCCGGACGATCTTGAATCTGCAAAATTATTTCATAATTTCAATTATTTGAATGGTGATTGCTTCTCTATGTCCCCGGAAGAATGGTTGGTTTTTGCTAAAATAAAAAAAGGTGAAACCCACTTGCTCGGCCCTCTCATGTAGTCCATCTTGCGGTAGAGCACCGCGAACTACAAATTAATGTTTTAGATAATTAATTAATTAATTAATAACTAATTAAGATTAATTAATTAATTAATTACCAGCACGATGAGCCGTGACACCGCCTCCGCCCCACCAAGGCGCCCGCAAGGGGAATTGGTAGTGACCAGATCACGCGGTAAAGTAGGTCCGAAGAATAGATTAGGCCCTACGGACTGAACTGGCCTTTAAATATAGTCACTGGCCTAGCAGTGGGCTCCCGCAGGACGCAAGTGCCTTGAGTACGGGGATACCTTTACCTTTACCTTTACCTTTACGATGAGCACGATGGAGACGAAGACGCAGTAGACGCCGAGCAGGATCATCATCACTTGAAAATGAATAAATTATTTCGAAAATCGTTGAGTATTAACCAATCATCAAGTCACGAAATACGTGTAGTTTCTACTACAGAAACCCGAGTATGGTTGAGAATACTACTCATATAATTAGAACCACAAATGAAAGTGCTCACACTTGTCGCCATTGTCCAATAGATGGGAAATGAAAATGGTTCTCAGGTTAACATCCGACGGTTTCGCTCGACCCAGCGCCTTATTCTAGTTCCATTCATGCTCACATTTATCGCCATTGTCCAATTCACAAACGGGTGGCGCCTGTGCACAGGACAATTTGCCTGAGGAGATGTTCCAGTGGGTGTCGTCGCGACTGTAAAATAAAATTGGAAATAACATTATGGATTCTGATAATTTTATACACGTTTTTGATTTCACTCTTTAACAAGCGCAGAGTACGCATTTTGTATATCGAACATTCTTCGAACATCGTGCATTTTGTATCGCGAATACATTGGGGGGAAAATACGTTCACGACTATTTTCATGCTCATCAAAAAGTGATTTGTGTGATAAATGAGTAGTGAAACATTTTGCCTCATCATCCACGTCCCGCTGTCGCACTTGATGCCGTGCACCCACAACCAGCTGTTGTCTGAGGAGTTTTGCTGCCTGAATTCACTTCTTTATCACTACGGTACTTCACTATTTATAGGCGCCAAGGTATTCGAAGACTCTCATATTCTCACCCCACAAGTGCGGTTTGATGTCGACTAAAGTGGTATGTAATATTCACACATTCAACTACTCACCAGAGTCGATGGCTGCACGTTTCGACGCCGTATGAGGAGATTTTCAACTGTAATAGAATCGATCACTCTCTTTCGGCCTTTTACTGTTTCAACGCTAAGGTAAGAAATGCGTGAGAATTGGAAAGTAAAGAAGATCAGTCAATTCCAACCTGATCACACTGCAGTCCAGTGCAGTAGTCAACGACGCTAGATGACTTGCACGGAACGACGTCGGCACTCAGCAATTTGGCCGCGTCTATGGTCCACGAGGACTTGTTGTCGCTGAAATGGTGTCTGATTAGAGACTGTTGGGCTGGAAACAGACGATGCTAGGCTAACTACAGTTATAGATAAACTATAGGCTAACTATGATAGGAGGCACAATTTTAAAAACGCAATGTGAGCTTGCTATGGCTGGCAAAACTCTCAATGAATAGCAGTACTCGCCTAGTCACCCATTCGCCGGCATTGCATTCGATTGAATTCACTTGCAGAAATTTGTCGTCTGCGTCGCTTTTCTGCCTGAATTATTACGTTTTTCCATGTATTCGAAATATGGAAAGCTTTAGAAAGAACAATCAAGCTTGAAATGTTTACCAAAGGTTACGGCTGACGTTTCCAATGCTGAGCGATGTGATGTCCAACTGTAACAAAATGTCCGGAATTACAAGGATATTTTTTATCAGAATCTCGTTCTAAGGATTGAAAAAGCGCCGAATTACGTACCCTCTCACAGTCCTCGCTAATTTCAGTGCAATAGTCGCTGAGGGTGGTTCGGTTGCATGGAACTGTCTCGGCACAGAGTAGTTTAGAGGAGACAGTGATCCAATATTGAAAATCCTTGCTGAAATAGCAGGATGAACTCGAGACCCAAACCTCCTCAACCGCTACATTTCTGGAATCGTGAATGGTTTATCTAATTAAAATAATTTGTATAATTTATTTCAGACCTGAGTCTCCACCTGCCTTGATCGCAATCAATATATGTGGCCGGCAACCATTTGCCCTTATTCGTCCACCTGAATTTGCTTATTTTCAATATTCTCAAATGTTTCCATTCACCAGAGCGTGTGGGAGCACCTTCCAACATCCTTACTTGTGATGTTCAACTGAAACAGTTTTACCATTGTAATCAACAGAGCAAATAGGCACGATACGGATGCAATAATGTAACTGTTTTTGCACATTTTCTTAAACCGAATAAGGTTGGTTGACCTAATAAGCAGGTGCCAGCCCATTTACAGGTGTCCAGCATCAAATTATATGTGGGCAATTTTTCGATTTTGGCCCTGACTCGACCGCATTGGGTGGAAATTAAAGCGGCGGATGACGTGGGTAGGGGCCAAAAATCGAAGAAGTCGCCTTATCTGCATGCGTACCTTCACACAATCTTCCTCAATCTCAGGGCAGTAATCAACCAAATCGGAAGGGTCGCAGCGAACTGGAAATTGATTAATTATTGTCCGTGCTCTGAAAAGAGTGGTCGCTCAATGGCAAGAGAAGCACGCGAAATTCCCTTCCATTGTACATCTGCCTAGCTCGAGCTTGCACAATCGTACACGAATCAATTATCGATTTCATGACCAGGGCACGAGGGTTTAGCGGGTTTTGAAATCGGTTTCTGCACACATAGGGCTCTTCCCGGGGAGTGTCTCTCGACTCTAGTGCTTCCATGCTCAGTTAACTATCCTCTCTTGTTAATTTTGAAAACGAAACGAACCGCGATTTGTGTCCGTGAACGTATCGAAATAAGACAGTCGATTGATGTAGTGGTGTTTTCCCTGAATAAGCCAACATCGATGCGCGTCGTCGCTTTAACGTTTTGGAATGCACGTCAAAAAGGACTCGCTCGCTACTCAATTTGAATAGGCAAAACATCAGAAGTCTCTTTTACGACTGGCTAACGCTTGCAAATTAAGGAATAAGCGAGTCCCATTTTGCGCATGAGCATGCGTTTACTTACGTTTGGCAGTTTGGTACGCACGAGTCTCTTTCTATAGTAAGCAAGACTGCTGCCAAATTCGAGAAAAAGATTCTGAAACATGGTAAATACATCAATTCTCGATTCATTCGCTACCGTATCGCCAGGCCCGAGGCTGATGGTGAATCGGTAACTGCTCAAAGCTGCGGTTATTCCAGTGCCTCCGCTGGGTGGCGAGCGGTCGGTAATGGGGAGAGCTGCAATGATCGATTTCCCTTTAGCGGCGAACCAATGATGGCGTCATCTAATTATTCTCATCCAACTTTCGGTCGACAGAACTCGAAGACAACTTACGCTCATTCCTCGACGCCCCGTTCTTGTTCCGAATCTCCAGGTTTGCTCCTTCGCTTGTAATCGTCACAATGTCCGGCAGGTTCAGCTCGGTGTTCAGTTCGCGATAGAACACGCGAAAGTCGAAGCGATGACCAGAGACAGTACTGCAAGGGATACTGTAGTCCTCCTTTTTCATGCCGTAGCACTAATCGATAATCTACCGTACTCGATTTCTGCCAGCATCTGGAGTGTTTTGACCGGGCAGGCGCTGGTTGTTTCTTCAATCGATCCAAGCACAACCTCTTGCTTCTGCAATGGAGAAATCTAATCTTTGGTAGATCAAAGATCACAACGGTGCAGTGGATTATTAAACCAGTTGGTGATCATTGAATCTACTGTAACCAGCCGGAAAAGACGAACTAACCCAACTTCCACTGTTGTCTTTGCAGCTGAACAGAACGAAGCAGCGCTGCAATATCGATCGATTTGTGAGATACAGTAATCGACTGTTGTCTACCGTAGTCTACTGTATCCCTGATCGAGATATCGATCGATCCTCCAAACTCACATTAGTCACGCAGTCGGTTTCATTCGCGAACTCCGCCCGTCCAAACGTCGCCAAGAGAAGAAAATGGAAGAGGAAAATCATTGACGACCACCAGTGAAGAGGGAAAGAGGGTGGAATGAGGGCGAGGAATGGAGAGGAGAGAGAGTGAGTGAGAGTGGAGAAATTGCTTTATTCGATTTGAATAATTTCACACTTTATTGGATCTCTGTTATTCGATGTGTCGAATTGCAAATGTGATTAGTCAAAATGCGTGTTTATTATAATCTTTTACACTTTCTTCAATAACAAGTTGTTTTTGTGCACATTACTGACGATGAAACCGGAAGATATGAGGTCTTTCTTCGATAAATTTCTCACAGATAGTTTTATATTTCTTGTGAAGATTCGAGGTAGTGATGAATACTTGCTTCTCATTGGGGGCCGAATTGAAAACTTTCTCAATGTCATTGCGAATCACTGCAAAACTTATGAGTTACGAACAATACGAAAATGATGATACATCCGTGCCAGTGTCTTCATTCTTGCGTTGAGATCAACTCAATAATTAGCGAACTATTGTTCCGAAGATAAGTCCCAATCTCTCTGCTCACCATGATCATTCGTCATTTTGTCGCACTCATCAATCACAAACTGCTTGAGTGTTTGAAGCTTGAGATGACCAGACTGGACAAGCGACAGAATGCGCCCCGGAGTACCGATGACAATGTGAGGACAGTTGGTCTTGACGACACTTCTGCTCTTCTTCACACGCTCATCGCCCGTTAATACTCCTACCTGAACAGATATCAAAAATTGTAAAAAATCGGCGGTGACTAACCTTGACAGTGGGAAGGTACTTGGCTAGCCTCTCGTATTCCGTTTTGATTTTGAGAACAGATTCATGAGTGGGGGACATTATGAGTACAGAAACATGGCCATCTGTGGGGTTCAGACGCTGGAGTGAGGCTATAACAATGGCCGAAGTCTTTCCTGTTCCAGATTTGGCTTGACAGACAAAGCTCATTCCTTGAACTAATCTGGGGATAAGCTCATGTTGCACTGAAAAAGGCTTTGATTTACTATGAAATCTCAGATTTTCACCTTCTGAAGGGTTGATGAATCCGCTTTCAGCAATCGCTGTAAGAAGCTCATCCTTCAGGTAAAAACTTCGGAAACCGGAACTGTGACTCGGATGGAACATTGTCTGAAAGTCCCGATACTGGTTGTAATCTGAGCCTGCAAACCTCAAGATTTGCGAGTGGTGACGGAAACGCAGCTGGGATAGGAAAAGATGCCATAAATAGATCGTAGCCTTTGCTCCTTAAAAATACATGTACTAAATCTAAAATTCACGATTACGGTTGGTGAACTTACATGGGTGCTCTCTCTTCCCAACTATCCGTGCCGATATCATAGACCTCCACTGATGAGGCATTCGTGTATTTCGCTCCCGAAGCTTCATACTGAAAGATATTAGTGATTAAATAATGAATCCGCGCGTTCTACTGGCAAGAAATGCACTAGAACGCTTTAATCATAACACAGCGTGAAATCATCAAGTGCCTCTGTTATACTGAAGACCACACCTCTTGAAATTGTTCAAATCCTCCGAGTATGAAAAGTCGTCCACACGAAACATTCATAGCAGCAAACGTTCTGAAAATCCGTGTTCGAGGAAGGAGAAATACTATGAATCATCTAAACGACAGTTTACCTTCCTCTATTTATTCCATTCAAGGTGATCCATGTGTTCGATAGAGGATCGTATCTCTCCATTGAGTTCACAAGAACATCATTTACGTACCTAAGCAACAATTTAAATGCAGATCACCAATTAGAATGTACTTACCCTCCAGCAGCATAAATATGCCCCTTATAAGCTGCAACTGCGATTCCACATTTCCTATATTTCATGGGTGCTATTGGACTCCAGCTGTGATAAAACAGATAAATAACTGAATATTAATCTCTCATTTTTATTAATTAGTTTACAAAACTATGTATAGATTGACATAACGGCTTCATTCAATTCGCATATGATCGAGACAATGGTGTTTGTTTCTCACCTATCAGTTTCGGGGTCATAGCACTCGCCATCATTTAAGTAGTGAGAAGATTGCGTAGAGTAATGTTCGGAACCTCCCAAAACTGTAAAACAAACTGTTTGTTTTTCAAACATCAGTGAACAAATCAAACCGTAGATTTTTCCATCGAGAACACAAGAACTTGGCATCAGTCTTCGTTTCGTCATTCCGCTCTTCTCAGACCATTCTTAAATTTGAAGTATTTGCAAAACAATATTATAGTGAAGTCTAACCTTGCGTAGTAGGATCAAAACACGCTACGGACGACAGCACATGAGAACCATCATAGCCACCGATAAAATATCTAAAACAGGAACAAATAACGAGTGTTATCTATCAGCATTGCTGGGTTTTGATATGTTTTTCCAGCTCAATAGTAAAACTCACATTCGACTGTCTATGGACAAAGTGGCACCATAAAGTCGCTGTTTGGGCAAATTTGACAACTGAAAATGAAGAGAATTAGTGCGCCACTAATGCTGATTATGACAATACCAAGAAAAACTTTGTTTTATGTGTATGAACATTACCGGAAACCATTCCTTGCTGATTGTGTCAAAATATTCGCTCTTTTCGGGGTGGTTGTCTCCCGGGTAGCTACCGAATGTGTATATCTTCAATAAATATGCGTTAAAATTTTTAAAATGTGGACTTCCACTGACCTTTTGATCGAAAATGCTTATATATCCAGCCCTTGTTCTCTTCATGTTGGTACATACTGAAATATATTGATTTTGCATTTTGAAACAAAGATACACTCAGGGAAAGGTTTAGGCTAAATCTTCATTTCGTAATTCCTAAGTGTTGGGATTTTTCCCATACTGTCGACTATGACTGCTAATTATAGTCTAAAAATATTTGAACCTGGAGAACTTACCAGTCCAGTTATCAGTGATCGGATCGTACACTTCCATATTTTCCTCGAGTGGATTTTCGCTGCCCTTACGCGTACCTGCAATACAGAATGTTCCTGATTTTTTTATTACGTTTTGCAAGCCACTTTATTCTACTAGGTGAAAAGCCAATAAGAAACATTGTGAACCTTTCACGTTTAACGACAACAAAAATTCACCAATAGTGAAGAGCAAACAATGGGCGTCTTCACAGACTCGTGGCTTTGGGTTGAATGAATTCAGCTCACTCCGTTCAATCTCGTTGCTCAGAAATCCCTGAAACAACTCCTCACAATTTGAATATAAAAGGCAAAGTTGATTATTTTTAGATATTCAGTCAATACCTTTGCTTCCTTGAGAAGTCCCATGCACTCGGGAGAATCTGTCACCCATTTCTTCTTTTCCACCATCTCAGAGATGAAACTCTTGCAGAGCAAAGTACAGCGAACACTTCGCAATAGCCTGCAACACGAAATTTGATGAAATTCCTTTACCTAAGAACTCAAGATTTGATAAAGAATCATTCATTCTATTGAGACTGGCAACCGTGTAAACGCTCAAATAGCTTACGTTGCACCATGTTTCACTCTCTCCGAGTCGCTTCCGATCCAACGAGAAACTGCGTCGAAGACCTGTGTTATTCATTACTTTTCTGCCACTCTTCAATTTATCATCCAGAGGTCATCAGAGAGTATTCCTTCCTGGGCCAATAAACGAAGATGTTCCAATTTTCTTATCCACAAACCTGCTCCTCCCTATCGACATAGAGTGAATCTCTCTGCAGCAACTCAGCAAGGTCGTCCACTTGTAGCTCGCAAAACGCGGAAGTTTGTGAAATGGGGACAAAGTTCTTCTGAAAAAGATCAGTTCGCAATCTGAAAACTTTCCGAAACTAACGTTAATGAAGCTTAGTATCAATTCGTTCTCCTTTTTGTGAGATATGCTTTTGAAAAAGTGGATTAGGGGAAGAGCATTATCGATGCTGACTCGTCTCCGCATGAATCGACCACACTCATCGATGACTGATTCCTTGAATGAATTAATTTTATAGTTCAATGAAAGATACTGTGCTTACAATCTGTAGATACATAGCGCCTGTCATCAGATCCTGGGCATTCTCTACAGAGATGGTTAGTAGGCCAGTATACGCGTAGGTCACAAGACTTTCGAAAATTACAGTATCGAAACCTGAATACATTTATATTACATAATGTTAGGTCGTTGCAACTAACCGCATAGTTGTGATGAGAGATTGATCACTCCAGTTGAGCATTCCCCCATAGAAGAGTTGAACAATGAGCGGAAGAAGGGGATACGAAGAGTCAGTAGTTCCTTCAAACGCAGAATTTTTTCGGAATGTTGCCTCTGGATTCACCTTGTGCACATCCAACTTGATATCGCCGACAATTATTACAAAATCACTTCCTTCATTGCGGCCAATGTGATGGATCTCCTGCGTAATGTTCATATTTCCTAGGTATCAAATCAAAGGAAGATTCACTAACCTCGGGTACGCAATGAACTATGTCAACGCTACAAGGTTCATTGACACCACTGAGCGAGATTTTGGCGCCTGAAAGACGTCAATGTTGTTCATGTTGAACAATTTCGAAAATGTTTACTCTATGAAATCGGCTCACCACAGATTTCAAAGGCTGGCGCGACAGCAGGCATCATTTGGCTGAGTTACTCGTACAATTGAGCGAGGGAAATGAAAGGAGCGATGACAATCAATCGGAGTCATAGATCGGGCCCGTCCAGAGTCAACCAAACTCAGCCTACCCAGTGGCGAGACTGCGATGCATCCCAAACAATCACAGAGGCGCTACTCATCACATGAAAAAAAGATCGGACAAAAGTGACTCATAACGTTTTTCACCGATCATTTTTTCGATTAGGGTTGAAAGGTTTTCATTCATTTCTGAACATAATTTGACCAGATTTTGCTTTGATCTTCCATTTTTCGATAATGTCTTCCAGGTTCCAACTCCAAATGGCGTTTGACTTCACCAAACTGCCGCAACGGGCATTGAACAACCTGTTCTACTTACTGGATGACAAGTCGATACTACGAATGAGGGAAGTAAGCTATTTTAAAGGCATGATTATTGACCAAAACCGTAATTTCAAGGTCTGTAAACCGATGAAAGAATTGTTGGACGGAGGTCTCTTAGTTACAAGTCGAAAGAAGATGAGATGTAGCATGACCGCAGCGTGGAGGGTAGAACGAGTGAGTTTTTTGCGCTATGAAATATAATTTCACTTTTGTGAATACGATTTTTGTGCATTCAGCCGAACGAAATACGTCACTCTTTCCTGTGGAGAGGTCAGAGGTCATTCTACATGCACGAAATATGTTTGATCACGGCGCTCAAGAGGCTTAATATGCATCGCGCATGCCTTTCGTACTTACCAAACGATGGGGCATGTCAATTTGTTCAATTTTTTTAAATACTTTTTTGCAATTCACACTTTGAATTTCAGTGCATGGATATTTATGTGGCAACAGTTGAGACGGGGAAGTTTCTCAACTGTCTGAAGAATCTCTTTCGAAACACTCTCATCTCGCATTTTTGTATTCACAATCTGAACTCATCTCTGATTCACATTTATTCGGAATTTTTCGACGGCAGATCCCTTTCCAGCGTTTTGATCAGAGATGTGGAGGAACCAATCACAAACTTGTGAGTTTAGTTTTGAAACTTCTTCATTCCTTTGCTCAGGCTCCTCTAGATAAAAGAGGCGGTGAACATTAGCTGGGGGGCTTTGAAAAATGTTTTAAAGATGACTTGCAGTGTTCCATACCTCGATCTGATAGAAACCGTTCGAGCTCCCCTCGTTCCGTGCTTATTGGATCATTTCACAAAAGGTGAGTTTTTCTTTATTTTCTGATTGAAAGGAACTAAACACAGACTGGATTCACTTTCTGCACCAACTAGCAAATAGAGGTATTGATTTGACCATAACTTTGGAGAACAATTCGCACACGAGTCGCGAAATGCTTGCAATCGTTCAATCTCTCCTGGCCAAGAAGTGTCAGAGCCTAACCATTTACGAAACCATCCCCTTCGAAGACGCCGAAAAACTTCTGAAAGTGTTTAGCAATATCTGTGTGCAATCAATTGCGTAAATTTCAGAACTTTCATGGAATGGATAAGAAAATGTATTTCTCTGCGAAAACCGACGCTGCAGTAATGGATACTCAGATTGGTGTTTACCGAGTGAAGATTGACGATCAAAGGTTGTTCAATGAGGGCATGGAACTGACAATTGAGCACATCGAAGACGAGTAAATATTCCTCAACTATGTATTTTTTTCTGTTTTTCGTGCAGCATTGATAAACCAAAGAAGATATCTCAACGAACATATTTTATCATGTCTTATCCTTTCCTTCGACCTTTCTGTCTGCCTCGAAAAGGTTGATGATGTTGTTCATAGCCTCGTGCACTTTGTTTTCATCGATTGTGACCTAAAGGGATCGTTGAAACAGGGTAAATCTCACTAGACCACCCATTTCTACATATTTTTTTCCATTCTATAGTTATTCGCTAAAATTCGTCGAACTTACCTCAGATCCTACAAATTTTTCTAGAATCGCTTTGAGCTTTCTCCTGATAGGATTTGCCTCGTTGAGTTGATCAATAGCCTGAAAAACAGAATGTTCTCAAGATCAGGCCCGATAGTTGACTCTTACCGCGATTTTAGTGCGACAACGAGGACCTTCGAAGCCGGGCAAACATTCACATGCAAAATTACTGAAAGTAAGAAACACGAGCCCTTGTGGTTTCCCGGAAGGATGGTGGTGTTTCATTCAATATCAAAATATGACTGCTTTCCTTTTTTCGTGAAAGTATTTTTAAAAACCTACGCAATCGTCCATTTCTTGGGTACACATCTTTCGTTGTCATTGCATAAGCGGAAACGCTTGCACGGATCCTCAAACACCTTCTCACATCTCGACCCATCGAATTCGGGAGGGCAAATACAAGCTCGATTCAAGCAGTGACCTCCATTATAGCATTCCTTGTCACCTGATAATATTATTAGGCGCTTTCCCTGGGAAATACTAAATTATTAAATTGCTACAAGAATAACCCACTTGTACAATTGCTTTTCTCCATCTCACAATACGCTCCGAATCGATCTTTGGGGCAGATACATTCAAAGGATCCAATTGTATTTTTGCAAGTTGAATCAGAAGAACAAAGAAGCGCCATAGTAGTGTTACGGTTTGCGCATTCGTCGAGATCCTCGATGCAGTTTTCACCCTGAAATAATTAAATAACAATTAAAAGACTCCCAAAAGCAGTGTAAACTTTTTATTGTTAGTGAACCGAGAGATTGAATGAAAGAAGAGGAAAAAAGTGGTGACACTGAAAATCAATATCAAAAAGCACTCACAGTCCATCCAGAGTAGCAAATGCATTTTGAAATTCCATTTTGAGTTCCACAATATCCTTTCTCACACTCCTTCGCATTGCACTTCTTCTCTTGCACTTTTACTGTAGAATGGGTAGTCGAGTTGAGCAGTATTTTGAGGAAATCTGAAAAAATGGACTTTAGCTGCTAGATCTGAAGGTTTAACAGGAGACATTAGGCTTTCATTTTGAGATTCAACTGATTTTAACCCACCTAGTCCAAGTGAGCCGAGTGTAACTTCTTTGTTGGAACTTTTAAAGTTTTTAGATGAGGATCCATCTGTGAATGAATTGATCTTAAATTAGAAACTCTGAAAACAGTTCATTACCAGATGCTGAATTCGATTGTAATACTGCCAGAAGTGATATAAGAATAACCAATGTCATGCCTGAATAAAAATCTGTGGAAAAAAATACTACTTTAAATGCCCTAAAATTATTGATGAAACCGAGAAGGATATAAATTCGTGAACTGGCAATGTGCTAGGAATATTCACAAGAAAAAAATCAAGAAACTAAAAACGATTAGAATCAAGAAGAATAAGACAAATTCGCATAATTTGAAGGAACAAAATGATTGAAAATGAATTGAGGAACTACGTTTAGAGACCCCAACGTAGATCGCCGATTTGTTGCAATGGTACCAAACATGAATTCAATATGTCACTCATGGTCCCAGTAACATCATACTTTTTACCGTTTGTGATTATCTTTTCTCTGTGGAGAGTTATGCCTCAAAAACCACGCGCGCGCAGGCACTGAGCGAGAGGTTAGGGAAGAGGCGAGAGGGAAAAGGGGCGGAGCCTCTCTCGCGTGTGTCTCTCTCCCTCCCCCGCTCTCTCGCTCCCTCTCCCCGCGCTTCTCAGACTATTGGGGGAAAAGTGCTAAAAATCTGATTTTCTTTCTAAAATTCCTAAAATTTTCGAATTAGTCGAACCCGAGAGGCGCATGAAAGTCTGATCACTATAAACCTCCCAATCTCTAATTTCTCAGCTTGATTATCGATTTTTACCATCCTAAAGTTTTCCGATCATGATGCGCCTCAGGTCCTTTGTGCGGGCTGGTGATAGCTGCCGAAAACGCTTTTGATCATTCAATTTGGTCAAGTACAAAAATAGTCTCCCCTTTCGGCAGATTTTGCGCGCGTCCCTGTCCGTTCAAAGTGGGCGGAGCTTGCGGTCTCTAACTACGTTTGATTCTTGTCATGGTCACAGGCGGTTGAGATATTTTCCGTTTTCAGAGGAGATATCAATCACTTTCTCTGATGTGCACTATATCGTCCCATTAACCGACTAGAGAAAGGTCACTCGATTCTAATCTCCTAATCTGATTCTTGGGAAATACGAAAAAAAATTGTCAATTTTCTAATAAGGTCTTATTTTTTTTCTTGCCAAGCCATCCCAAACTGGGGTGCAATGAGCTCTTTGAGTTATCTTCTTCATATTCTTCCTTTATTCTTAATTTTCTCATTATTCGTTCTCGAGTCTGTCAAAAAGCGATCCCGGGGAACGAAGGCGCATTAACCATGGTTTTTCGTTGCGTTCAAAACATTGTTCTTATGATTTATCTCGAGAGTTATTGAGCTGAGAAGATTTTGCTTCTCATAAGCGAGTCCTTCTCACGACTGAGCCAGCTTGATAATCTCCTGAAGCCTCTCTTTGGCTTCGGACAAATCGGTACTACACGCCTGTAAATTACGTATCGTGTTTGCGCTTTTCGGAGTCCTTTCCGGAAAAAGTAGGGAATCACGATTGTAGGTTAAATGGTGAAGCTTGCACAAGACCACTCCATATTCTTTGATGAGACGTAAGCTGAATTCGAACCTTGTTGTCCTCATTTTCCTTGGTAATTTTGAGGATGGATTTCTGCTGTGCAAGAGTTACCTGAAGAAATGAAGGTTTCATGTAACTATAGTAGTCATATAAAGCTCATTTTGCTTGAAGTCATTGTTGCTCATGCTAAAAGGTTATAGAACAGAGGAGAAACCTAACCAATTTGAGGGCCTCGAGCTCGGCTATGCTACACGTATCGTCTGCATTGTATCTGACTGTTATAACAAGGGAATGCGCCCAAGTATCGATTTCTTCTTTAGCGAGTTGAACCTTAATATTCCTTCTGCATTAAATTAAATAACATGAAACTAGCATCACAGTCACTCGATTAAAGGATTTTTCAGGAATGTCATGGAGACCACCCAATAAAACTCACCAAATTCCGCACTAAAAGCTTAGTAGCTCCTGATAAAAGAGCTCGGGCCTCTGGATAATCTGTCGAATTAGTTATAAACTTGAACAGCTGCAATATTCCCAAATTGCAACTTTACTACATAAATTCAGAGAAAGTAGAACGTACCGGGTTCTGCTCAATGTTAGTTATAGATTCTTCAATGAGGCGATTTAGTGGGAGCAAACCGACATCGACCTACAAATGACTTGAAGAGCATCATCATATGGTTATCGTTTAAAAGTGCCTCTGCCTTTTCGCATACTCTAACGATTTATACTGGACCCAGAGTAGGTTGGACTGGGCAGGAATTTATGGGATATAGCAAGAACAAAAACATCATTCCTTTTCCTTAATAATCTTGCTGACTTAGTGATTATTGACTGCGATTATGCAGCCAATTCTTGTGAGGCTGACTAAACTATACAAACAAAACTCACTAAACGGTCAGTGAACGATTCGAGAATCTCGTGGACCTTTTCTCTCAGAGCGGCGAGCTGTAATGACAACCAAATTGGCGCTAAAGTAGCTAGCATGCATACCTTCTTAGCGTCGGCGATCGGCAGAGGCGGGGCCTGCGCAGCGAAGGGATCGGCCACGACATCCGGCATCAGCTCGGGTGCAGCTGTCGCGGAATCGGGGGCGGGCGTTGTCGCAGGCTCTGGATGCGGCGTGGATTCAGTGTGCTCGACCGTTGTCGCAGGCACCGCCGGCGCGTCCTGCGCCGCAGCAGTGACGCAAAATGCAGCGAGGACAGCTGCAACGACGGAGAAAAGAAGCAGCGGAATAGCCTGAACACAGTGAAAGACGTGCAGTTGACATCGTATAGCTTACCGATGAAACTCTTACAACTCCTCGCTTCTCCACCATCTTCATAGTTACAGAGGGCTTCATCCAATATTGTTGAGTGGATGTAGCGAATCGGGTGCTCCTTCTCTTTATCCCTCTTCCTCCTCCTTTTTCATCATAACAGTGTTCGATGCGCAGCCTCTAAAGCAGCCATGTACTCTTGTTGCAGAAGAGAACGAGTGAGTGTGCAGAATGCAGAGATTCAGATCGTCACACGGTTTGCGGTACTCCTTTTTGCAGGACAGTGGGATGACAGCGTAAACTGCGTGGTAGCAAGGGAAATGTTGCGATTCCCTCTCTTCTCGAGTTATTTTACTATACGACATTTGGAATCGAAATGCAAAATCGAATCTATTTGAGCTATGCGCTTTCCCCTGCCTGAGAAACAATGAGAGCGAGCAGAACGAAGACAGTTCAATATCGTTGTCCCACTCTACACACTCAAAAGCATCGACGAAGTAGGCTTGAACTGGGCTCAAGAAGCTATCTTGGCATTCAATTCAGTTTAATTGCCACAAAGATGTCGCCATGCAACAATAAACATTTTAAAATCTGAGCATAATTTATTGGCCTCAACCTTTCCATTTTATGTGAATGAATATTGATTGTCATTTATGATTGAAAATACATAGGAATATTCTCACACGAGTAGCCTCTGAAATTAAGTGTTTTACTTCGAAATAAACTGTTAATTCACTCAATCTTTGTTCGATTGGATACGCATATTAATTGATTATCGCAATCAAGAAAGTTTGTCAAATCATTATTTCGAAAATCACATTTGCAGTAGCTGATTTTGACGTGGCAGTGGGATCCTGTACGAAAGAAGGGACATTTACACTCATAGGCTCCAATCGTGTTTATGCAAGAACCGGGATTATATCTGTTCCTGTTCCATTTACATCTGTTCCGTGCATCTGTTCCAGTGAGATATCAATCGCTCATAGTTGTTCTCTCTTTTTGATAAGATAAGGAATGTCACTCAGCTCTCACTTTCTGATTATCTTTTCTCCCGGAGAGTTAGTATAACATACTTGAGTAAGTCTGGGCCAATGCACAATATTGTTTGTGGGGTCTCCTTACACAAGAAAGGAGACCCCACAAACATCGGGAATTTCAAGCTCCTCTCCATGCTTACCGTATTAATTATTAATGCACAATATTTATTGACGACAAATGTGATTATTTAATACAACACATGTTAATCCTCCTCGAGAATCTCCCGAATGGCAGCCATTCTTTTTTCGAAGTCCGCCAGGCGTACCTCCATTTCGAGCGACTTCTTGGCGCACTTCTGGAGAGGAAACATAGTTTTAGACAAGGCCAATTGTCATAGACAGATCAGAAGTCGCTTCTACTGCAGAGATCGGCAAACTCATGCTAGATTGAGGGATCTGCTCGATGGTTTACCTGGTTGAGCTCCCTCTCCTCCTCCAGAGCTTTCTCTAGTTCAGCAATCTTGAGGTCAGTCTCGCTCAGCTCCTGAAACGACTATGATAAATTGTCTATAAGTCATCTGCCCTCAGCATATTTCACATTGAAATCATAGCTGTGCAATGCTCTCTGGCGTTGTCTAACCGGCGAGAGAAATGTGAGATCGCAAAATTTTCCCAGTGAATTGGAATGCGTAAACTACACGCCTCGGGTCGGTCGAATTCCGGGATGTGCGGAACCTGGTTGAGGTTCTCGATTCTTCTCAGTTCCTGAATGACGAGTTGTGTCATAGAGTCTGAGTCAGCTGACTCCTCAGAGTCCGCCGAGTTGGCATTGGCGAGCACCGTGAGCAGCAGAAGGATCTGCAATATAGGTGAGTTTTTGGTTCAATTTCATGGCACAATGTCGGATGAGAACATTCGGATAATAACCTACTGGAGAACAACTGTAATCCAAAAGACGGAATATGCAAATGATGTCCATCCCGTAGGTTTTTAGGCGAATGTTCTCATCTGACCTAGGTACGATTCAACTTGAACTCACAATCAGCGGACGCATGACTTCGATAGCCTTCAGCGAATGTGACTGACTGAACGAATGTTGCGAATCATCTGGCTTTCTCTTTCTCTCATTCCCTCTCCTTCTTTTTCATGGCAGTGTTACATCAATGCCTCTCTCACTTCTCTCATTCTCTCGATCTTTCTCGCATCTGCTACTGGAGAGAGATCAAGCAAATTGGAGAGAGCAGGAACATCTCCCTGCTTCCGGGAATCAACCTTTTTGTCGAGCAGTGGGATGACAGCGTAAACTGAGAGGGAGCTTGGAAAATGTTGCAATTGCAAACTTACTGGAGGAATTGCTTTGTATTCAACATCACAGAGAGAAATTATAGATAAAAATTATAATCATATTCCAGCTTCATTTGTTTTATAACTCAGGAAAATCACATCATCATAGGGATCTGAATACTTTCTGAATTTCTCTACTTTTCCGTCGTTGGAATTGTATATTTACAGAAGTAAAATGAAGACGCTTCATTAGATACGGCGATTAAGGAAGACATTCCGTTTTGAAGTTTACATTTTTTTGAAGAAAGAATACGTTTAGACGCCCTTTCAAATGAAAGGGACGCACAATTCTGTTTTTGTTGTTCCTAGTTTGTATTTCGTTTTTTTTTACTTCAAAGCGAAGAAATGCCTATTTGCATCTTAACTCTTCCGATAGCAGCAAAAACTAAACTGTTCAGATTATTAGACAAGAGTTCACTCATTCGAATGAGAGAGGTATGTATCAAAATTAATTCCTTAAAAAAGATTTCCGTAGCCGTGAAGGAAGTAATAGATACCTACATTCTAAGCTCTACACAAATCGATCTCCACATATTTGCAGTTTATCCCAAGTTTTGTATTAGCCACAATTAGTTAGATACCCACACTATGAATCGAATATTCCATGTTCTATGGGATTGAACACGTTACACGGTGAAATAATCCGCATTTTCCGAAATTGTTCCAATTTCACTCATCTTTTGGACAGAATACGTCAACTCGCAAAATATTTCATTCATATCAAGTACCCGAAGGAACTCGTACTCTCTAGAATCTACTCAACTTTGAACAAAACTCCAGCAATCTCTCTAAAGTATGCAGTGAACAATACAGAAATATGCATGAGCATTATCAAAGACCTATGATAGGTAAATCTCGCATTCCCCATGCCGTAGAATCTGTGCTTAGGTAAGTGCGCAGGGGAGGCATTTCTTCCCTAAGAACGTGAAACCACGCCTGTCAATTTGATTTTAGTCATCTATTACTACAATGATAGATCAAAGATCAAAGAGCAAATCAGAGAACAAAAAAGCTAATTGAAAAGGAGAGGAGCCCGCGCCATTCCCTCTTACCTTCCCTTTCTCTCCTCTCCCTCCTCTCGATAGATCATTGACCTCTCTCGGCCTCTCTCATCTCTCCCTTCCTATCGATCGCGCCATTGAACGTTTGAACTCGTGACCTCTCTCCTCTCTCCCTCCCAGCGATCACTCTAGTCTCTTCCCTTCTCTCCAACCGGCCCTCCCTCATTTTTGCACGTTTGTTTCTCTCTTCCCCTATTATTTATCACGTCTATTTCCACCTTTTTTGTTCTATTCCGCTAAAACAAGTTATCCCCAGTTGATAGTCTTCACCCGCGCTTAGTTATGTCGTTTTCGCGTTGTTTGTTGGTTACTATTCTTCCTTTCCCCATCTTTTTCTACCCCACTCACGGAGGGCGTCGTACTGACGAGGTCCACCCTCCGTGAGGCGGTTGGGCGTCTGCGACCCAATGGACCGAAACGTCCAACCGCGTTTTCTCTAGGAACCATCCCATTCTAGTCTCTTCCCTAGCAGCTTTTTCTATCACTTTACTTCCTGTAACCTCGTTTTCGCTCTAAATTGTCACTAAAAAGATTTCATGAATGTCAAGACCGAGATCAAGACCGAGATTCTCGATCACTTTGCTTACGCCGTCTCGTATTCGGGAGTCTCGAATAAGAGAGCGGAACAGATGAAGTGGGTTCGAGAATCTCGGTCGCGAATTGGCTTCTAAAATATGCCTTACTAACCTGTTTGTAGAACGAGAAGAATGAGACAATGCTATATTTTCGGCATTTTCGGCAATCGATAAATTCCCAGTCAAAGATTTATTTTAAAACATTATTCGTGAAGCTCGGAATTTCGAACTACGAATTCCAGGAGAGTCAATCATTAAATAGAAATTCTCTGATATATTCGTTTTTCAGTGGAAAGGTGTACAGGGTACAATGAACTCTGACAAAGTTCGTTCTTTGCTTAATCAGCTCAAACTATCACTTATCGGAATTGGATTATTCTACTTAGTTGTTGGAGAAAACCAAGAGGATATATTAGAATTATGCGAGTCTTTCTTCAGAGGAAAAATGATACGCGAGGTATCGATCACTACTGCTTGCAATACTAGTTCGCACCTGTATGTTTTTGCACAATTTCGTAATTTAGATCTTACTTTTAGAGCTCAGTGGTTACGTTTGATCCAGAAATGTTTGCCGCAGCAGATAACATTCAGGATGTCTCGACTAACAAAGGGTACGATAATATATGCATAGAGATCCTCCAAAATGATCCTTTCTATTTAGATTGCTTTGAATTTTTTTGAAATTGGCAGAAATTGCGAAGTGCATCACAATCTATGTGAGAGAAATAAGTCACATGAGAACTGAAGTCATTTCATTTGTGCCAGCAATACTCAGTAGAAAATGCGAACATCTGTATATGAATGGCATGAGTAAAAGCCTAATTAATACTAGACATCTGGTGACAAAGGACGATATCGAAAAACTGATTCAGGTTGTTTGATATATTACATATTAATGCGGTTTATGAATTGTTTTTCAGATTTTCCATTTTATGAACAAAAAAATTCTTTCATCACAGACTCGAACTCAGAATCATTGGAAGTTCAAATGGGAGCATTGAAAGTGGAAACTCGTGATATTCACGAGTCTGTTAGACGCATTACAATCAATCATATCGAAAACCACCAATAAACCTACATACATTTTATAAATTCGTGTATTTTACCAGTACTTTTTATCAAAATGTAAAACAAACAATACCTCTTCTTTCTATTTACTGACGTTTTAGCCATTCATCGGAACAAGTGTTCATTTATCAATCTCACTAAAATCCCTCGTTTCCCGTACATTTTAAGCACCCACGAAGTAAATTTACAGGGGTGACGACAAGTGGTGGGGTAGATATTAGGGGTACCCTGCCCGAGATAAGAATACTTTGAGGAGTGGACAGGCCGAGGTGTGAAAGTGAAGGTTTTCGTTACGATAAAGCCGGCCTGAGCCATTTTTCGAGTTGGCAAAACAATTATAACCATTTCAAAGGCCCCTCGCTACCTTCTTCCTGTTCTGATTGTTCCCTGACACCGGAATCTTGCAAAATTGTACATTTGAGGCTGACAAGAATTTGATGCAAGGGGTAGAAATACGTGTGGATGGGAGCATTGAGTCATTCACTGATAAGTCCCTATCAAGCAATTCTGCTCGCAACACATCCCTCGTGAGGTATTGACTAACGTAATCACAACCTTTGGTCGGTTTAGCCTCATGAGCTACATTGTATCAAGGGAGAAGGGTCTGTCTAGCCGGGGTCTGATAAGAGGGAGGGGGTCCCCGAACTGAATGCGATAGAGAAATAGGAAAAGTGAAGGAAAGTGTTGAAATAAAAATAAATGTGCATTTCGTCTTCAAATGTTCCATTACAATTTATTAGAACACAAAACACGGATAGAGCACAGTGTGACAAAAAATCGAGATCGAGGCTTATAACATCATGCTATTTCCTCCAAATCCTTTTCTACGGTCTCGATGAAGGTTTGTCTTGACCGAATATCTAAAACGGCCACATTAAAAGTTCCGATCTTGACTCTCATCGGTCTCGCGTGAGCGTTCGTAACGAATTTCACTTTCTTGGGCAGCTGATGAAAACACTGAAACATTAACTGGTAAAAAGTTTGTGAAACCGCTCACCCATAGTAGTCGTTCAATGTCCGTAATCGAGATAAAATAGGTGGTACTTTGTCCTTTATTGGGCTCCTCACGCAAATATAACTCACTGCATCTTCTACTAAACATTTGCCGCGCAAAGGAAACAAGATCAATGCTTCCGTAGGCGAAATTAATCACGGAAATGTAAATAGATTGTGATAGGCTTGCAAATTCAAGAAGAAACTTGACATCTTCTGTAATAATATCGATTTTTTGTTGATTTGATCTTAATCGATTTGTTCACCTCGAGTAAACGTTTGCATTGTATAACTAAAGCTGATCAGGTCCCATTTATTCGCTGGATCGAGCCACACTGCGCTGAAATGATTATTTTAAGAGTTAATTTAAATTTTTAAACTCACAAACTGGCTGTGTGAGTTCGAAAATGGGAGCTCGAAAACCTCGTATCAATTAAAAAATACTTCACATTTTCCGTTTTCAACGAAGCAAACAGTATTCTGTTCGCATCTTCTGCTAAGGATATAGCTTTGAGCCGAGTGATCGTTGCTTGATCCAGAAGAAGTTTCAAGCGTCCAAGAAATGTTTGAAGTTGTTGAATAGTAGCATATACGGTAAGATAATGAATCTTAAAATGCGAACGAAAATCATTGAAATTTCAAGCTAATTACCCCTATCTTCAACCATGAAATGTTCATTTTCAGTGAATCCATTGCACATTTTAAGCAGTGTTTCCAAAGCCAA
Organism: Pristionchus japonicus; assembly: GCA_900490845.1. NCBI lineage: Eukaryota > Metazoa > Nematoda > Chromadorea > Rhabditida > Neodiplogasteridae > Pristionchus > Pristionchus japonicus. The sequence continues at coordinate 109,928 of LS489079.1, read as the reverse complement.
TATTGTGAACGCTCGGTCACTCGAAAAGACAGCTTCAAAGCACTGTTTGGGCGCTAAAAACAATATTTTCTTCGAAAATCTCATTACAATGTCACCTCTCTTTGCACACTCAAAGTATCTACGCAAGTCTTGTGAATGGAACTATCAACAAACGTCTTTGCTGACGCAGACAACTGAAAAATATCTACTGAAAATATCTACAAAGAATGCAAGTATACCTCTCTCATTCGAAGAAGTGACCTGTACTCCAAAAAGCTGCCCAGCATATTTGCAGCAACTTGAGGCAAATTGAGTAACTCGAGCGGCATTCCTTTGCAAGTTATAGATACCAACTGCGTAATGGCCGAGCGAACGCTAAAATTTTGAGTGTGCAGCGTCATTTCGATTGACGCTAACTACTGCATGTAAAAGAGACGTCCTTACAAATCTCCGTTTATGACATCAATCAGATGTAGTGCAAAGACTCGTAGCATCAAAACGAAAAGGGACGACGAGGGGTCTGTCGGAAGGGGTAGATAAGAGGGGTACCCTCGACGAGATAAGAGGGGTGACAGGCTGAGGTCTGATAGCACGTTAAAGAATGGAGATTCTCGCGTGATTTTTAAATGTTCTCTGAACGGTTTGGACAATTTCAAAGGTCCCTCATCTTGCTTTCGATTCTCCCCTTGGTTCCGAGGTTGCCTGGCCACAAAATCTTGCACAGTAGAGGATGACAAAAATGTGATGCAAACATGTCGAAGACGTGAGGATTCGAGCATTGAGCAAGCTAAGAGTCGAGAGATTGTGGAAAAATGAGAGAGCACCGGAAAGCCTATTTGATAACGTTATCAGGCGATTCACTTGACAACTAATCCCTCGTGATTCGATGACTATTCTAGTCGTAAGCTTTGATCGTAATGACGTAAGCTACGGTGTACCAGAGAGGGTTAAGAGGTCTGTCTAGCCGGGGTCTGATAAGGGGGAGGGGGTCCCCGAACCGAATACTGCAAGAGATAAGGATTCGGGAAAGGATCCCATGCTGTGTTCTTACAAAAAATTGACGATGTGATTTGTTTATGAAAAAACATTGTGGATCAATAGAACACTGGCCGTGCATTTCCAATGTGTCTGATTGAGATGTGCTTTGAATGCACGCCGTCAGGCCGAATGGAAACTGTATGTGTACCGATTTGTACATCTGTCATCTCTGCGTCTGTTCGCGTTTCAAACAACACTCGCTTATGCAATTGATGGAAATGCTGAGATTTTTGACGTATGAGTTAATTTTTTTTAATCAGTCACCTTAACCAGTCTTTCAATGTCGGCTATCGAAATGAAGTGAGTATTGTAGGAAAAGATCTTTCCGCGCATGGATAGCTCAGTACATTTTCGTCGAAATATTTCGTGCACGAGATATACAATATCCACCTGTCCGAATGTATACTGATCGACCGTAACCCGAATCAATCGAGATTTGTTCGCAAAGTGAAGAAGAAAGTTGATGTCATCTGGAATTGGCAAAATAATCTTTCGTAATTCGGTCGCTCACCTTGGGTTAGCGTTTGCGAGAAATATTGCAGACGATGAAGGCCCAATCTAGTGGTTAGACCGAGCCACGCAGAGCTATAATTTCTAATATTAAATGCTCGATTAATAGATTTACTAACAAATTGGCCGCATTTGAATTTCTTGTATCGACCGACATATGAAGAAGAAGATCCGTTCTGAGCGAAGCGAACAATAATCTATTCATATCTTCTGTCGTTCCTTCAATTGTGAGTGTAAATATGAAAGTGCTATCAAAAAGAAGCTTCGAGCGTGCAAGAAATGTTTGCAGTTGTTGAATTTTGACGAATACGGAAAGTTTTTTCATCATTGAAATCTGCAGACAAAATCGCTAAAGTAACTTAAAATCGCGATGGGTGTACCTCAGCCTTCAAACAAAGCATGTTCATATTGAGAGAAGTCATAACCAGCTGCAAATGACTCTTCCAAAGACAATACTGTGCAAGATTTGGTATTTCGAATGACATTTTTACCTCATTCTTGATATGCTAAAAATAACATAAATTACATATCAAAAAAGCACCATATCACCTCTCTTTGTATTGTTAGATTGGAAATACAAGTAGTGAGAACAGTTTTAACAACGAACTTCTTTGCTGATATGGATAACTGAAGAGAAACTCTTTTCTTAGCACAACGCTAGAATTCAAGCATACCTCTCTCATTCGAAGAATGGAATTGAACTCCAAAAAGCTGCCCAGCATATTTGCAGCAGCTTGAGGCAAATTGAGTAAATCAAGCGGCATTCTTTTTTACAAATTACAGATACCAACTGCGTAATGGCTGAGCAAACTCTAAAACTTACGCGTTTACTGCGTCATTTCAGTTGACGCTAACTACTGTATGTAAACGAAGCGTCCTTGCACATCTCCGTTTATGACGTTAATCAGATGTAGTGCAAAGACTCGTAGCATCAAAACGAAAAGGGACGACGAGGGGTCTGTCGGAAGGGGTAGATAAGAGGGGTACCCTCGACGAGATAAGAGGGGTTGACAGCCTGAGGTCTTACAGCAGAGAAACGCTCAATGTTACCAGTTGTCTGAACATGTAGCCGTTTCTAGTCCCCTTTGACGTTTGGCATGTTTCCCTCGATCCCACGGTTGCCTGGCTTTGGCATCTTGCAAAGTTGGGCAATAGAGGCTGACGAAAATGGGATGCAAAGATGTCGAAGACGTGAGAATAGGACCATTGAGCAAGCATAGAGGCGAGAGATTGTGGAAAAGTGAGAGAGCACCGGAAAGCTTTGCCTATAACACCCTATCAGGCGATTCAGTTGACAACTAATCCCTCGTGATTCGATGACTATTCTAGTCGTAAGCTTTGACCGCGGTGACGTAAGGCACGGTGTACCAAAGAAGGTTAAGAGGTCTGTCTAGCCGGGGTCTGATAAGGGGAGGGGGTCCCCGAACTGAATACGATAGAGCGATGTGGAAGGGCAACGGAAATATTCAAATACATATTTGCATTTCGCTTGAGAAGTTATCATATGTTTTCAAGATTAGTAATTCAGTGTCAAGTATGTGAATTGGTGACCAATTACAGTTTATTTGAACATAAAACTGAAACATTTTGTGATTACGACCTTACGCTAATTCCTCCAAATCTTTTTCAACGGTCTCGATGAAGGTTTGTCTTGATCGTATTTCTAAAACAGCGACATTATAAGTTCCGGTCTTGATTCTGATCGGTTTGGCGTGCGCGTTTGCAACAAACTTTACTCGCTTGGGCAGCTGATGAAAACACTGAAACGTTAACTCGTAAAAAGGTTGGTAAAACGGATGTTTACCCAAAGTAGTCGTTCAATGTCTGTCATCGAGATTAAATAGGTGGTGCTTAGTCCTTGCTGAGGCTCCTCACGCAAGCACAATTCGCTGCATCTTCTACGGAACATTTCCCGCGCAAACGAAACAAGATCAATGCTTCCGTATGCAAAATTAATCACGGAAATTAGAACAGATTGGGATAGGTTTGCAAACTGAAGAAGGAAGTTGACGTCTTCTGGAATAATATCGATCTGTATGCTAATGTGTTCTTAATCGATTTGCCCACCTCGAGTAAACATATGCATTGTATAACTAAAGCTGATTAGGTCCCATTTATTCGCTGGATCGAGCCACACGGCGCTGAAATGATTATTCTAAAAGATACTTTTTGAGAAAGTGAAAAGTTTTCTTCATAACGTTGGCAAAGTAGGAAAAATCGATCCGGTCCAAAACTGGTGTGCAGGTAGTACTCACCGAGTGTAGCCAAACTACAACTTGTGGAATCACCTGGGTCACTTTTGGTTGAGCGGTGATGTATGTTTCAGTGAAACATAACTCAACCGACTTTGCGATTTCGCAATAGTTTCAAACCAGTATGGGTGCATAAAATGCGCAAAATTCAGGTGATCATTCACCCCAAGTTCCATCCCGAATGCTTTCAAACTCGACGAGAAAACACCTTTTTCTCCTATTCAGTCTTACAGCTCGTCGAGGAGTTATGAAAGATACCTTTTTTATTTCATAACCTGAAAGATAAACTATCTATCTTGCTTCCATGGAAATAAGAACGAAATTTAAAAATACACATTTAGCCAATTTTAGCAAAGAACGATAATAATTTTAAATAAAGTCAGTTCTTGATAGGTAAAAGTACCGTATCCGAAATTTATCAATGCCTATCACTCGAAAACGCAACGTAGTGTTAGCTTTTCTTCATAACAGTGACTGACTGTAAGAGTCAACGATTCTAACGTGCCAACTGAAAATATTTTCATTTGTACTGTGCACTTTAAAATGGTCAGTTCTCGATAGTTTGGAAAGCGGCCGCCTTGAGAGAAACGGTACTTTTACTTATCAAGAACTGACTTTATTTGAAATTATTCGCGTTCTTTGCTAAAATTGGCTAAATGTGTATTTTTAAATTTCGTTCATATTTCCATGGAAGCAAGATAGATAGTTTATCTTTCAGTTTATGAAATAAAAAAGGAACACTACACTCGGTGAGTACTACCTGCACACCAGTTTTGGACCGGATCGATTTTTCCTACTTTGCCAAGAATATTTTCACTTTCTGAAAAAGTGTCTTCTAAGAGTTAATTTAAAATTTTAAACTCACAAACTGGCGGTGTGAGTTCGAAATTGTGAGCTCGAAAATCTCGTATCGATTAAAAAATGCGTAACATTTTCCGTTTTCAACGAAGCAAGCAGTATTCTGTTAGCATCTTTTGGTAAGGATATAGCTTTGAGCCGAGTGATCGTTGCTTGATCCAGAAGAAGTTTCAAGCGTGCAAGAAATGCTTGAAGCTGTTGAATAGTAGCATATGCGGTAAGATAATGTATCTAAAAATGTGAATGCAAATTATTGAATTTTCATAGTGATCACCCCTATGTTCAGCCAAGAGGGATTCATTTTCAGTGAATCCATTGCACATTTTAAACAGCGCTTCCAAATCCAAAATTGCGAACGCTCGGTAACTCGAAAAGACATCTTCAATGCGCTGTTGGGGCGCTAAAAATAAGATTTTCTTCGAAATTTTTTATTATGATGTCACCTCTCTTTGCACACTCAAAGTATCTACGCAGGTCTTGTGAATGGAGTTATCAACAAACGACTTTGCTGACGCAGACAACTGAATAATATCAGCTCAGCATGCACAAAGCTGCAAATATACCTCTCTCATTCGAAGAAGTGACCTGTACTCCAAAAAGCTGCCCAGCATATTTGAAGCAGCTTGAGGCAAACTTAGCAAGTCGAGCGGCATTTCTTTACAAGATATAGATACCAACTATGTAATGTTCAAGCAAACTCTAAAAATTACGCGTTGACGCTAACTACTGTATGTAAAAGAGGCGTCCTTACAAATCTCCGTTTATGACATCAATCAGATGTAGTGCAAAGACTCGTAGCATCAAAACGAAAAGGGACGACGAGGGGTCTGTCGGAAGGGGTAGATAAGAGGGGTACCCTCGACGAGATAAGAGGGTGACAGGCTGAGGTCTGATAGCACAGCATTTGAAAGAGTGGAAATACTTGTGTGATTTTGCGACTTCGTTAAACTGTTTGACGTTTTCTAAGGTCCCTCATCTCGCTCTTCATTTTTCACTTGACCCCACGGATACCTGACCTCGGAACCTTGCAAAATTGTACATTCGAGGCTGACAAGAATGTGATGCAAACATGAGGGAGACGTGAGGATTCGAGCATTGAGCAAGCTTAGAGGCGAGAGACTGTGGAAAAGTGAGAGAGCACCGGAAAGCTTATTTGATAACGTTATCAGGCGATTCACTTGACAACTAATCCCTCGTGGTTCGATGACTATTCTAGTCGTAAGCTTTGGCCGCAATGACGTAAGCTCCAATGTACCAGAGAGGGTTAAGAGGTCTGTCTAGCCGGGGTCTGATAAGGGGAGGGGGTCCCCGAACTGAATACGGGAAAGAGAGAAGGATTCGGGAAAGGATCCGATGTTGTGTTTTAACAAAAAATTGACGATGTGATTTGTTTATGGAGAAAACATTTCAAAAAATCCGTTTACGGGTGCATTATTGTGGATCAATCGAACACGGATTTATATCCGAGGTGTTGGATAGAGAACAAGCCGCCAGGCAGAATGGAAACCGTATGTGTACCGATTTGTGCATTCATCGGTGCTGCGTCTGTTCGCGTTTCAAACAACACTCGCTTATCCAATTGATGAAAACACTGAGATTTTCCGATTAACGTATGTTGAAAATATCATCCACCTTAACCAGTCTTTCAATGTTGGCTATCGAAATGAAGTCAGTAGCGGTGAAAATCGAGTTTTCTTGCAAGGACAGCTTAGTGCATTTTCGTCGAAATATCTCTTGCGCGAGAGCAACAATATCCACCTGCCCGTATGTATACTGATCCAAGGAAACTCGAACCGACCGTGATATCTTTGCAAAGTGAAGAAGAAAGTTGATGTCATCTGTATTTGGTGAAATAATCTTTCGTAATTAAACTAAAATCCTAATTGGGTCGCTCACCTCGAGTTAGCGTTTGAGTCGAATATTCTAAGCTATGGAGATCCAATTTATTGGTTAGACCGAGCAACGCAGAGCTAAATTTTTTAGCTTTAAACGCTCGTTTTGTATCAAGTTAGCAGCGTTTGACAACGCGTTTGACAACTAACAAGTTAGCCGCGTTTGAATTTCTTGTATCGATTGACATTCGACGAAGAACTTCTGTTCTAAGAGAAGCAAACAATAAACTATTCATATCTCCTGTTGTTTCTTCAATTGTGAGCTCAAATATAAATGCTCTATCAAAAAGGAGCTTCAAGCGTGCAAAAAATGCTTGCAGTTGTGGAATATTCACAAAGACGGAAAGATTTAGACCTTGAATTTTCTGGAAAAATCTCTGTAATAACTTGAAATCGTAATGCATTTACTTCAGCTCTCATCCGAAATATACTCATATTGAGAGAAGTCATAACCCGCCGCAAATGGCGTTTCCAAAGACAATAATGTGCCAGATCTCCTATTTCGAAAGACAGTTTTACTACATTGTTGATATGCTAAAAACATATCTATTTCATATTTATTTAAATGGCACGAGATCACCTCCCTTTGTATCGTTAGTGAAACTATACCAGTTTTGAGAATGGTATTGTCTACGAACTTCTTCGCAGACTTGGACAACTGCAGAGAAAATCGACTTATAGCGCAGCGCTTTAATTCAAGCATACCTCTTTCATTCGAACAAGTGACTCGAACTCCACAAATCTGCCTAGTATATTTGCAGAAGCATGCGGAAAATTGAACAAGTCAAGTGGCATTCCGTTGTAGATGATAGAACAACTACTAAATTTCGCCTCAAACTTCATTGATTTCTTCGCGTCCTTTTGGTTGGCTCCAATCACGGTATTTTCAGCTTTTCAAACTTTTTCGATCGCGTGTTCTTCAAAAAACAGCAAAAAAAACAAACAAAAATGTATTTTGTGTGCATGATCTCAAAACGAGAAGCATCATCTTCAGAGCATCTCACGATACTCTGACCCTTTGCTCCTTGCACGAATCTAATCCACTGATAACAGTGAAGAGTCGATGCTCAGCAACGACAAACGAATCTTCCCGTCTTCTTCAGAGATTATCTCACCAATGATGGTCGTTTCCGACTCTTATCTATGCGCTTTTGATGATGAATATCGGTGCGGGGATTACGTAATGTCGACTGAGAAGGAGAGATCGATGATCTATGCATGGGCCACTTGAATGTTTATGATTTGTGTTTACGGCGATCAAGCCAGAAATTGTTTATAGGTGCTCGAATTTTAACGAGATAGTCATGGATTTGTGAGGATTCACGCGCGGAACACTGTGATTACGTAAGGTCGACTAAGAGGGGTGATCAATGCCAGGACCGCTAATGTTTATGTGAAAATGGAAAATTAACCACAGGATTCGACGAAGATCTATGAACGATGAATGGACCACTTGATTACATAAGTCGCACCTTCGACTGAATCACAAACAAGAAGCGAATGCGAAGAGGACCTTTGCATCAGCATGTGTGACGTATTTGCAAATAGCAAATTCACTTTATGAATCTTGATGTGTGAAGTTTCTTGAAAATTCTTTAATAAATTCTTGTTATTATTGACAGCCAGGCAAAAAAGCGATTTTTGCACGTATGTTTCAATTGGCGTCTAATGCATTTGGCGTCACTCGCAATTCAAAATCAATACTTTAGAGGCCTCTGCTTCGATTTATATTATTCCCTGCAAATGAAAATGCCATTCGACCTCTTGCTCCTTCCCTCGAATGCGTTTATTAAAATTTGCTGCTTTGTCAATGATAAATCACTGAATAGGATGAGAGAGGTTTGCTTGCTTTCTCATCCTTTATTTACTCGAATTTTTGGAGGTCTCTAAATCGGTAAAGGTGACTATCGATCTATCTATTCTTCTTATACGTGAGACCGTTGTGGATTATTGGATAATATTGCGAGAAGTAGGTGAAACTGTCCAATTGTGAACCATCGACTAATACTATCAAGTAAATAATGCGTGTTCTAGAATGAGGAAAATAAAACTAGGATCAAATTTCGATTCGGATCAGCCAGATGTTTCTTGTTGTGGAAAATAAGAGTGGCATGGCTTCTGAACAAACTGAAAATCACCGATTTCCCTTTCCATGATGCGGTATACGAGATCTGTACATTTTAAAAAAACTTATAAACCTTAATTCAGAGTCATCAGCTTGAAGTCTTTTTAAAAAGGAACGAATTGAGGGAATTTCTTATTCGGTTGAAGTCGAGAAAAACGACGTTCAGTCTCCTCGAATTCACAGAAGTCGAGCCAGAAATTGTCAACATGTGTTCGCTGTTCTTTAATGGGATTGTTTGCGGGATTGTTAGAATGAATGCGCGAAGCTCAATCACTGACTTGTGAGTGTTCCATAAAATTGTAAGTTTTGTCTCATTGGTTTCCCTTAAGCGTTCCATGGATTAATCTGATTCGAACTCTGAACCCATGGCTCCTTGAATACCACATGATAGAGCTAAACAAAGGTGACCTACTGATGTTTATAATCAACCAATTTCCTCCTTCAGTTTGCGTCAATTTGCTTGCGCAACTGGCTGAAGTTTCGAAACATATTGATGTTGGCGTAGGACGAATAGAGCTAATGAGGGATGAAATTGCACCTATTGTGAAAATGCTGCTGACAAGAAAATGCAAATTGGTCCGGCTGACTGATCTAAATGTGTATATTCGAGAACGTATTGACTTTTTGACATCGGAAGATGTGGAGAAGTTGGTCGAGGTAGGACGATCAGACAATTCACGCCATAGGGCCCGCAATTTTCAACATGTGTTGTTCGCAATTTTTTAATTGCATTATTTGTGGGTTCGTGAGGTCGAGGGTCGAATAAAAATACAGAAAATTTCAGTACTTTCATCACTTAGAAAGGAAAGTTGCCGTCATCGCTCACATAGATTCTGAACGATTGGATCTTCGCATCGGTGCTTGCCATGCTAAAGTGACCGGAAATCGAAGAGTGAAGCAAATCGCTATCACGCCGAATTTACCGTAGTGAACTCTTTGAAAATCTCGCATGTACTGGATAAACTCGACGCAACACGAAGCAGAGAGCAATGAACCTCATCCACCCTACGCATCCTTCAAAAGTAACCCATCATCTTCCGTAGTGATGGCACTCTCCCCATTTCACGCACTCTCACTGGTCAGAGAGGCGAGAGAGCACGGGATTTGAGGAGAGTCATTTCTCTTCTGATCATCTTTGCACGACTCTAATCCACTCCCTTCAATGAAGTGGATTAGACTAATCCGTAGCGACGAAAAAACTCTTGCGTGCGCATCCACCCAATCATCCTTGAATCATCATCCGAAAATCATCAGATCTCTTAAGGTCAAGAATGGCATTGTGCATGAGAATGAATCCCTGTTGCAAGAGCCTTCAGTTGCATTCTCGCCAATTATGCAGAAGGGCTCGAGGGAGTGTCGAATGACGATGGCTGATAGTGCTCCAAATACCGGTAGTGGTCATTATTGTGGGGTCGGCAATGAAATTGAGTCTGAAATAGGTGTCTGATTCTGAGTACATACACTCATTCTACGCATGACCCCAAGAAAGGGTGTCCCGATGACATAATTATTTTATTACCGGTAGTGGTCACCATTAACGAGTGACCATTGACGTAATCAACCTCCGCATCATCCGAAAATCATCCCATCTGTTGAGGTCGACGCTGCTAATTTCTTGCGTGTTCTTATTCTGAGAACCTTTTCGAATTCAGTCATACTAACTTTACAGTGGCGCTCGAGGGTGTGTCGAATGACGACGGTAAATAGTACTCAAAACACCGGTAGTGGCCACTACTGATGATAAGACCTAATTGACGTAATCAACCTCCACATCATCCGAAAATCATCCCATCTCTTGAGGTCAACGCTGCTAATTTCTTGCGCGCTCTTATTCTGAGAACCTTTTCGAATTCAGACATACAAGCGGTAGATAGTACTCAAAACACCGGTAGTGGTCATTACTGACCAGCTATTGACGTAATCAACCACCGCATCATCCTATCCTCTAGGCTGGCATCATAACGATCCACGTTATCTGCTAAGCACATCCCATCCGCGATGATATCAATGTCCATGAAAGCGAGGGTTCGAAGGGAGAGGGAGGAACCACCCAAACTGATCCATGATCCATGTTGTCTATCGCACGTCGCTCCGTCTGTCCATCTTATCAAGACGGAAACCGCAACCAGAGCCTAGTGCTGATAATATGCTCTCTGCCTCCACTTTTCCCTGGTCTCTAACATGTCAGCCGATGTGAGAAAGCGTTATCTGATTCGAAGTGACGAACGAGCGCGCGTCTCTCTCATTAGATTCTCTCTCTGCAGGGTCAGAGGGAAGGGGGCGGATCTCGGCGATCAGAGAGGCGAGAGAGCACGCGAAACGAGGAGAGTCAGTGAACTTCAAGCCATCTCTAGTGGAAAAAGGATGACGTCCTCAACATCGTCCAGCCCCCTCCTCCAGTATATAAAGGAGGATCCAGCATGTGATAATCACACTTGAGAGGTGTGCTTTTGGAAGGCTCCTCATTGTGAGAGCTATTGTCTGTAGACGTCCATGCCCTCTGAGTTCGCATAGATTGCGCTGTTCCATTCTTACTCCTCCCAGTTCAATTCATAGACCAACCTCTCAGGAATGGCCTTTCAACGACCATCCCTTGCAATCTGCCTGTTGTCAGTGGCACTATGCGTGTCGGGAGGATTCCAGCAAGGTTATTAATTATTTAATCATTTAATTGTTTAATATAATTATCATAGTTAATTAGTTTAATAATTCCAGGCTACATCGCCTCTGTCCTCAACCCTCCTTATGTCTACATCGAATCCTTCATCAATGAGACGGTGACCGAACGGTTCGGAGTCGTGATGTCGGATGATGTGTTGGTATGCACTTTCGTGTCTTTTTTCTTGAAATGAAAAACACTTGTCACATTGTAAAACGTAAAACAATGCTTGTTGCATTTGTTGTACAATAGCATTGGTTAGTCAATTGAATGCTGTACAAGAGGCTATGATCATGACCAAGATCACGATTGAAAACTGAACACTAGCTCATTTTTGATCCCTTGCAGAACACGGTCTGGTCCTTCCTCAACGTTCTCTTCCCGATCGCATCGATTGTTGGCCAATTCCTGGCCGCTTGGATGTGCAAGCGATTCGGAAGGAAAGGTACTGCAATTCAATTTATCATTTTAATTGATTTACTAATTTTAATTAATTAATTAGTTAATAAACGCCTTCAGGAACCGCGATCATCAGTTGTTTGCTGTACTTGCCTGGCTCGATTCTGTCCTCGCTTTCGTATCCGTGCAGGAGTTTCGAGATGATCTTCATTGGACGATTCTTGTGGTAAGCAAAGCTCCAAACCCGCTCTTTTGCAATGCTCTTTTGAGTAACGTTTTGAATCATCGAATAAGGATTTCTGCCCATTTTTGTACGATTATTTCAACAAGTTTGATGTTGTAATTTCGAAAATACGCATTTCAGGTCCCTCGGAAACGGCATCAACGCAGTTAACTGCACAGTGTGGATCGTGGAATGCGCCCCAACACAGATCAGAGGAACGATGGGAGCGATGCAGGAGTTCTCGATGGCGATAGGTTCGTCTTTCTTAGCGATTTGATGGGTCACCGGTTACTATTCTAAATACATAGCTGGGTTTTTGAGAAAGGTAGAATTCATAGAGTTAGACCCAGATCAGAGGAACGATGGAAGCGATGCAAGAGTTCTCGATGGCGATAGGTTTGTCATTTTTGGCAATTTCTGGTTCAAAAATTTCTGTCCACTGCTAAATGGCTGAGATTTTGAGAATAGAAGAGGTTGATAGCGTTAGACACACAAATTAGAGGAACGATGGGAGCGATGCAGGAGTTTTCGATGGCGAGTGGTTGGTCATTTTGTGATTTGCATCTATTCTACAATTGCAGCATTTTGAAAATGTTAGGCACAGGAAATGTACATGATCAGTCAAATCATAAGATCATCCGTACATGAACAATGAAACTGTGATCCTCCTTTTTTTATCAGAAGATTAGGCCTGGGTCAATTGCATCATGAGCACGAGCGTGTTTGCGTGATCATGTGGCTGAAATCGTTCCCGATCGCTGGATCTGTGACCCTCGATAATTATTATCAGTTGGAAGCTTCTGGGTGGGTCGCTGTATCACGATGTCAACTGTTTACAAGCAAGATCAGAAATCGTTCATGATCACTGTATCAACGATCTTATCAAAGGATATCAGAGATTACGGTTGACCTGTGTGTCAAGATGATGGCTGATTGCGCTCAAAGAAAATCAGCCCTTTGCACCACACTATCAGCCTATCGTGATTAATAACCTGCAGAGGGATTAGAACCTTTCGTAGTCCACGATCAATAGAGCAAACAGAGATCCCCAGCAAGCTTTAGTTATTGCCCTATTCAAAAATTTCCAGGTTCACTCGCCGTCCAAACCCTGGGCATTCCCTTCTCCAACGAAACGATGTGGCCGTGGATCTTCGCTCCCGACGTGCCTCTAGTCATCATTTCTATTGGAATGTTCATGCTCGTGCCGGAGAGCCCAGTCTCGATTCTGGAGAGAGAGGGAGACATTGACAAGGTTAGAACAACAACAACACCAACAACACTAATAACAATAACAACAACAACAATATGTTTCAGGCCCGAGCAGTCCTGGCCAAGTACTATGGTGTGTCTCCTGATGATCCCGAGATCGAGCGAGAGCTTGTCCATGACAAGGAGAAGACGGAGGAGAAGGCAAAGTGCGAGGATCGACCGGTCAGTTGCTCTTCTATTCATTATAAACTTCGTTGATGGTATTGTAAAAAGGGAGATATTAGAATGGAAAATACTTCTTGAGAAACATTCTCTCTTCTCCCATGCAGCATTTCCTGCTTTAACTTCTCACATGTGCCTATCACCTCATTGATAGCAAGCCATGATTGATGATGAGAAAGGTTGAAAAAGATCAAATCTCTTACAGGGCATAATGTGGATATTCAACCCGTTCGGTCAAAAGGACGCCCGAGTGAGGGTCATCCAGCAGGCTGCGTGGCTGGGAGTCATTGTCAAGGTATTGCTCATTTCTTATCTGATTGTTACTATCATTATGAGTTATCAAAGTCAAAGATCTGGTTGTCAATGTTTCTGCAATTTCGAAAAGATACGACTTCAATCGAGAACTGCTTTTTCAGATCGCCTACGTGTTCACTGGCGCTCGCGCCCTGCGTGCCTACTCCACTTTCTTCCTCTACGATATGGCCCACTTCACGATGAAGGGCGCAAATATGGGCACGCATTTCTCTTTACTCCTCAAACGGCGACTCATTATCGACCTGTTGTACATTCCCAGCATTACATAGAACGTGTTTCACACGTTGATCGCTGTATCTGAGTGCATCATCTAGCAGACTTTTCAGACTTCAGAGACTTTAAGATTGCAGCAACTCGATAATTCACTCCATTGTAGGCTCATGGATCATCGCTATTCTCCGAATTCCGTTCACGCTCGTGCCGGTGCTATTCGTGGACAAACTCGGTTAGTCAACTCTTTTCATAGTCATTCTTGGTTGCTTACTCACTAGCATAATCCTCCTCAGTATCAGTTTCTCATCTGTCGGTGTGCGAAAAGAAGAGAGTCAGACAGACTCTGAATGAATCCCTTCGCAGGTCGCCGCCTGCTCATGAACGTGAGCATGGTCGTCACGGTGCTCTCCCTGATCGGCATGATGGTCGGCATTCTGGTTGGAGATTCACTGCAGGTGAGCACTGAGCAATTGTTGAATAGAAAGAGTTTGCCATTCTACGCCATGTTTCATAGAATATATTCGTTTCACATCATGATATGTGCGCACAGTAGAATTAGAGATGGATCATGATCACACCAAGTTCGATATCCACGATGAATGATTACGGCTGAAAGGTTGAATGGCACCCAGTTCCTTCTAGACATTATGTTATGATCGCATGAACCTGTTGTGGCAAGTACGAGCAGAAATTGAGACACTGGTAATGAAAGCGCCCCAATCCAGATCCTCTCAGCAGTCGCCTTCGCTGCCGTGATGCTCATCAACGCTGCTGGACTGGGGTGAGGATTTCTCCCTCCTATCCTCCTCTCTTCATCTTCTTTCTTCTCCCCCTCCCTCCTCTCTGCCTCTTTCTTTCCTTCTCCCCTCTCCTCCTCTCTACTCTTCTTCTTTCTTTCCTCCTCTCCTCCCCTGTCATCTCTTCTTCTTTCATCCACAGTCTGGATTAGCCTAGAGGATGGCTTCGGAATGAATTTCGAAAATGGCCAAAAATGTGAAACAATACACCAGTTCAGATCCGTCTCCCGCTTCTACGCTGCCGAGCTCGTGCCGAAGTCACTGCTCATCGGGACTACGTCCATTCTGGCTGGGATAGAGGTAATTTTTCGTACTTAATTCTCCTAGATTTCGAAAATCTCTTCGGTTTTAGTGCGAAAATAGCGTATAATAAATCTAAATCTAATCATTCCAGGCCGTCACCAAAATTGTGGTCGAGTTTGCGTGGTTCCCGGTGGCCAATGATATTGGTGAGTTGTATCGTCATTCATCCTTCTTTCTCTCATTCCATAAACTTTTTGCATACTCAAACGAATGTATCCATCTAATTTTCCTCAATTCCAGGCGTCTGGTCGATGCTCATGTTCCTGCTTCCCTCCCTCGTCTTCCTGGTCGTCATCTGGGCAATGTGTCCCGAGACGAGCAACAGGACGGTCACTGAGGTACGGTATCTTAGTTCTACCGTACTGCTGCTTATCGATTAGTAGCGTGCTACTGACATTGAATTGTTATTGATGAACGGTATATTGACTCTACCGTACAGCTAGTTATCGATTAGTTCCGTAATCCGATCAACAATTTCTAAACTAAATAACAAACGATATTTCCAGGTTCTGGATGACATTGCGAGGAGGAAGAAGCTCAAGGTCTCGTTTGCTGAGTAAATCACCTTTTCTCAAAACTAAAGCCGATCCCCAATGCGTATTTTACTCACGGGTGCTCTCTTCAAACGTTGTACAACCGTTCTTGTCATGGATAAATTGTTATTCTTCATAAAAATTTTGTTCTTTTTTTTCGATATGATTTATCTGAACATTGCCTGAGAAAAAAGTTACAACACATTTTAGCAATAATGTAAACAAGACATGCGCAATTTCAACACATTACCTAAACAAGTGGGTAGCATGATTCATACCAGGAGAACCTGCACAAATGAACGCCGCGCAGTATCTTTCCATATCCTAGCTCGCCCCATCCGCCGCCCCATGAGTTTCGGTAGGTCCAGTAGTCCACACCGCCTAAACGAATTCAGAAGGCCATTTTTGCCCATTTTACTGAATAAAAAATTGAATTAATGATATGAAAAATATCAATTTTGAGAATAATAATGTCTCTACCAACCTTCAGTTCCATAGCCTACGGTGAGTACTGCATGCATGCCTTGTGTTTTATTAAAGGGTTTTTCTTCCGGAGTGGCGTAGATGCCTAAACAATGAATCGAAGTTAAAGATTTAAAAACGTTTCACCTCTCTTGTACAATAGCAAATCATTATTGACCACGAATGAGGTAATCACTGGTCCAACTTTAGCGATTGTCGTTTTCAATGTATCCTGAAGTAGATTGGCTGTATCTTTCAAAGAAAAATGTGAAATTGTTTTTAAGTTTTTTATCACTGGAATTCTGCGC
Organism: Pristionchus japonicus; assembly: GCA_900490845.1. Taxonomy (NCBI): domain Eukaryota; kingdom Metazoa; phylum Nematoda; class Chromadorea; order Rhabditida; family Neodiplogasteridae; genus Pristionchus; species Pristionchus japonicus. The sequence goes on along the minus strand of LS489079.1, from coordinate 93,631 downwards.
GTAAATTGACCGATCCTTGGAGGCTGCCGCTACCTCATCTCTGATGTCCCCCACGAATTGTTTCACTTTGATGCCGTCCTCATCACCCCGATGACGGCAAGTGCGCTGTAATTTTGTAATTTTGTATTTTTTTCAATTTTATTATTTGTCCAAAGCATTTTACGGATGAAAGGCGGTTCTACCACTACTTCTACTCGCACTCGAATTGCGGTACGTCTGTACTTTTTTGCCCAGACATTCTCAATAAAGTATTCTATCCCCACCCTTCTCATTCCCCGCTTCACTTCTAAAGCAGAGCTGCCATTGAGAGGGAGACCCTGGCCCAAAAAGTGCAGAAGTTCCCGAAATGCACCCACATCTTCTGCGAAATACGGATACTCAGCTGCAGAGGGAATTGTGATGTTGTTATGATAGAGCCATTCGAAAACTTTGTCTTCAAAGCCTCCGAGACATCCATATATCATGTACCCGAAATCTCTGGAAGGCGACGGATTGAGATTTCAGTAAAATATGGAGATATCAAACATAGGCGCTCCTGCACTTTCTCGGACAATAGGGCAAAAAAAAATGAGTTTCAGTGATTCCCTAAATAGAATGGTTTCCCGCTGGGTTGGTGATTGGGGATGGAGGAGATTATGGCGAGATTTGAGTTGTCCGGGAAAGTGCAGGAGTGCCCAAACATACCGAGAGCAGTCAACGAGATACTGTACGGAGAGGTCCAAACTGGTGTTGTACTTGATTGCGGCGTGCGCCTCCATTGCGGCAACAACGGCAAAGTGATAACAACTCTTGCAATCGCCCTAAAATATGCAAGTCTTGCACAAAAAACATACTTTGAAAAAATTCAATGAACGCTTATTTACTTACCTGAGCCTCCACAGGCTTCAGTTTAATGTACCACCGCCAGTCGAAATTAGGTGGGACTACATTTCCGAGCGATAATTTCGAATCGACAAGGCCGCTCGTCTCTGAGCAGTTTTCGATGCGCTTGTATCAACATTCAATTACCGGTTAATGGGGAGACATGATCGGACTTGCGAGATAATGGGATATCGTCGGCCTTGCTTCTGCTTATGATGGCCCCGCCTCATCTTCAGTCTGAAAAAAATAAGGCATGTGTCGTCAATTCATACACTTCTTCGGTTTCTAGCCGTCCTGCATTCCCTATCAATCTCACATACGATCAAGGGTCGGCTACAAACCGAAGAAGTTCCGAATAGCCAAGATTTCAAACTGGACATGAAAATATGCGCTACAAATTTTGAATGAAGCAAATGTTAAGCCATCTTATTATAGAAGAGGAACTTTTTAAAGTTACATACGAAGTCAGCGAACATGTTGAGTTCCAGTTCGTAAGAACACTCTCCTCTTGCAAACGCTTCGTTGTTTTCTCTTACGATTGCCTTGGACTCTTCAAAAACGCGTGCATGCAACTCTTCGTGCATGGGGTTGTGATACGTTCGAGGCTCTGAAGGATGAAAGTCATGAAAAATGGAGATTATTCAACGAATATCATAATTACTCTCGGAAACTCACTGCCTCTTGTCGACTTCCATTGAATCCACTCAGGCCTGTCCCTGGCTGGTATCTCCCTGTCACTATCACTAATCAATCGATCAGCAGTATTGTCAGCGCCCCAACCGTAGATGCGCGAGCGTGGCTTCCTACAAGTGACATAGTGTAGGTTCAGTCGGGAATTTATTTTAGGAATATAAAGGATCACAAACCATCTGTGGCGGTGCGTGTTTCTGGTATCAGCCTCGGAGCTACTTTCCACTGAAGAACCAGCATCATTCCGCACAATTCCTTGTAAGCATTCAGCAGATGCTGCAATTCCTAAGAGTAATAGCAGCCACATTGTGATCGGAATCTGCAAGCAATATCCATCTTTTATACTGCCACATGACCCTGAAAAGACACGCACTAAAGGTTTGCAAGATATCTGCGCATTGTGGAACTTATCACGTCGTGCCTTTGATCTTGATCCGTTTGTTCACTCCACATGACCGCTTCGCTGGATAAAATGACCAACCCACCACAAAACACACCACGAGAGATAAAAAAAAACTAAAAATGTTACGGCATCACATATTCTTTGGTGTCTTTGATCTTGAGTGATTCGAAGGTATTGCAGGACTGAAATTGATATAAACGCCAATTTTGCAGAATTTTACGATCATATTCAAATCACGTGGTGAAAGTAGTACATAAGTTGTTCGTCTCACCGTTTGATGAGCCTCTCTCTCACTTCCAGAGATGAGAGTGCACGTCTTTGTTGTGTTTACGGCATGGCTTGCGATCTGTATCGCACAAGAAATCAGCTATGACTCTATTTTCTGTGCGAACGTTCTCAGTTGGAGACCATCAAGCAATGTAACGACGAAATACAAAACGGTAAGTGGTAAGTGACCCTATTATGATAACTCTTTCTGCTCAGATGATAGGCAACCTGAACACAGACACGACGCTCAATGCACAAGTAACGCGCCTCAAAACGTTCATCAACAATAATTGGAACGAGCTCAAGCCGGGCAATAAGGTGAATATCCTCAATAAATGAAATAATGCTAGGTTTTTTTTCAAAATTTGACGTTCAAAATGCTTCACTATTTCTTTTTCATTGATTTTTTTAGACTGGTAGAACGAAAATGGCTACTGAACTGTGTTGAGCTCGCGCTCGCGAATCGTCAGCTATCTCAAAGGACTACTCGCAAAAATGAAGCCTAAGCTTGCAGCAACGAAATTTGAGCAGGTACCCAGTCTAAACACTAACAGCCTTTTTAGATTTCTCCTTGCAATCACTAATCGATTTCCACCTTGTATTTATTTCACTTTTCAGATCAAAGCACTTTTGTGGGATATGGACAGAGAGGCAAAGCAGCAAGTCAGTATGTATTACGAACAATGGAAGTTTGATGCAGTGAGATTGGTTCGTTACTTTATCACATCTTTTTTAGGAATATTTTCAAAATCCCTCATAAAACGTGATTTCCAGATCCCAACAGCGACGAAGCAAGAAGAGATAGAAAAGGTTATCGAAGATTGGGAGAGTCAACCATCCTTCACGATTTTCAAACAGGATATAAAGCTGTGGGATTCTCCAACAGGATACGTTGGATGCTTTTCTTGAATGAAATTAATCGAAATGGAAGATATTATGAAGTTTATCTAGATAATGGTTTATCATTTTGCATCTTAAAATAGTACATACCCTAAAAAGCATCAATGTTTTCATATTTCACAACATTTTTATCGAAGAACCGAGCTCGAAGACAACTCAATGGAAAAATTTACAGCAAAGTGATCAGATCAAGTTGCGCCAAGCTCTAGTAACAAGGAATATCACATTGATTCCGTGTACGATCGATCCATCAACAATCCGATCCATTTCGCGGATTATCGCAGTCAATCCACTATTCTTCGCGTAGATTCGATGAGAATCGTCGGAGATTGAGTACTGAATAGGTTTCTCTTCTTGGAATTTGATTGGATTAGAATTCCAGTTGGAATTCCAATACCTATTCATTCCTCTTACTCTCTCGCCAACAGAGCAGTCAAATTTCTTTGGTCGCTTATTGGAATTCCGAAATTCCATTACAACAAGAGAACCCTAGTACTGAAACGCATTTAATGTAAAAAAAAGCCGTTTTGTTACTATTCATACTGAGTTCATGGGCCAGAAACAATAAATTTTGAAAACGTTACCACATATTTTTCTGATCCATCAACCAGTCGAGTTATGTGCTCCGAAGTAATGCGGTGATCGACAGAGAAACGCCATTTCCCATAGATCTTGGGGAGTGGTTTGTGCGCTACCTCATCCAAGTGACGCTGAAGCCGTAATTTATCTTCTTTTTTCAAATGTTACATAAATAAAAGAAAGAAAAAGTTCACCAATACGAGATCGGCTATCCAATTAGCATTTACTATCATTCCAACAGCGGTAAGATTATTGAATCGGGCGATGCATGGGATGATCGATTCAATGGCAGTGAAACGGTGTTCCTGAATATTGAATGTATGAATCGAACAGGAGCCTAATGCATTTGAAAGTGGCTTAATTCAACCCATGAAGAGTTTCACCCCATTCTCATCTAATTCATTGATGGATCTCACCAGCGCGTGCATTGGACGAAGATCCCACCAGAAACTGCGCAGCCTCGATTGTCCGATGTCTAACATGAACTTGTTATTGAAAAGAGAAGCCATTGCCTCGGCATCATTAATTTCCACATCTTTGATCTTCTTGATCAATTTTGCAAAACTGAAAATGATTCAAATAATCTGTTTTCGAAATATATTTTCTCTCACTTTGCCCGGAAGTCCGGCGTCATTGAACCTACGACACATGTCTCGTGCAATTCCATCCTTTTCAGGTTGTGCCCCTCGAGAACTCTTTGTAAATGGGAAAGCAATGGGGTATCAAAAGCGATCTGAATCCCAGAATACAACAATTATCGATCTTTTGCGAAAACCTGTCTAATTGTGATTTTCTTTATTTCGTGATGCTGTAACATCTTCTTGAGAGCGACGAATAAATCTGTCGGAACGGTCCTTCGATGACTAAAATCATAATCTGCTATCTGAAAAATCGCGCTCTCATCGAAGTGATCATACACATGTATTGCAGCTTCAGTATAGATCTACAGACGATAGATAGTACCGGCAATGTTTCGTTAATCTTCTTCCTTTTAATATAGCTTCCGTCCTCAGATTGCCGAAATTCAAACATGATCTGCTTATTATCTCGCAAGGGATTTTCTTTGTACTCAACTTGAAACTCGAAGCCATAGCCATGACAAGTCTGCAATCAATGAGTTACTTAACGAATTAATTTGAAGACGATGCCAATGATTGAACTCACTCTGGCAATGAGAATGTTGCAATGCACCCGTTTCATATGTTTCATCGATCTATCATTGGCTATTGAATGAATTCGCTTGTTCGCAGTCATAATGTTGTAGAGGCCCTTTCTGAACGTTTTTTTAATGATTTCGATCACTTTTAATTATCACTTTTTGACATGTTTGAGAATTTCCAGCAAACATAGGTTAGGAAGAGGCGAGAAGTAGTCCTTAATCAATTTGTTGAAATCAAATTGAAATAAGAAATACTAACCTTTTCTGGCACGCTTTCCATTTTTCTTATCTTTCCCTTCTCGACTGAATTACCAAGTTGAAATCTCAGAAATGATTGCAAAATATGACCATAAAAAAGAAGAAGAAATATTATAAAAGAGATGAAGGGTGTAGGTCGAAATCAACGAAATCAATGCAAAGTACTTGACATGTTAATGTCAAAGCAAGCAGCGTCAACCCAGAGGCATAGCTGTTGTATTAGCGCCTCAATCTCGGTGCAAAAATGCACTGCTTACTAAGCTTACTGCTTACAGTGCTTAGCACACTTATCATGATGAAAATGCACGAAACAACCTTTTTCATGATTTTTTCTCCAAATTTTCGAATCGGAAAAGCGATTGAATGGAGCTAATTGCGAATTGCGCTTGTGAATGTGTTTTTAGAAAGCCAATCCAGTCCATAACTAATCAAGAGTTTGATCTATTTGGGAATGAACAAAATAAGGGTAAAAACAGTGCCCTATAAACGAACAAGATATTGTGCCCTCCACCTTAGTGTGCTAATCATTTCCCTGGTTCTGATCGCCGGCAAGTGAAGTGAAATCAACTTTATTCCAGCAAGCGAAATACTGAACGTCTCAATAAGGTTCTGAACGCTTCCATCACGTTTTTCTGATATTCTTCTCTGTCAGCGTAAGCGAAATGGAAAGCACAGAGTGAGGAGCAGATGCTCTCCGATTTATCGCGTTTGGACACCAGAAGAGTGCATCTGGAAAAATTATTTTACCCAATTTTAATTAGATAATAAATCTATTCACTCGTTCACACACTCCTTCTGTTCTTTCCAAATCGTATAGGTGCCGGTTTTTGGACGTAGCTGAAATAATTTTTGCCGATTTCCGTGTTGTCGCGTTGCACGATTTCTTAGGGAAACATGTTAAGCTCTAAGGATGCGAGTTCGATATCGGCATTACGGCGCCCTCCCCTTTCTCACTCTCATCTCGCGTACCCGCTGAAGAGGGAGGGCGGGGAAGAAATGGGCCGCAATGCCGATACCCATCTCTTATCAGCAATCCTAGTGAGCTCACATTGTCTTTAGTGTATATCCTGGCGAAATATAAGCACTGCTTTCTGCATTCACAGGGTTGATACAGGTCAAGAATGCACGAATTTGCATCATCAAAATGGCAGAAGAGCAGATAGCACCTCAAAAATGGTCATGAAACATATACAAAGGAAATATGATACCCAACTCTTGCATAATCTTGCACAGTGCCGGCGTCCTTACTAAATGCGTACTGGAACATTTCTTTTGAACGTTTTTTTAATACGTTTTGAGGAGATAATCAAAAATATACAAACATTCATCATTCGAACGCCAAAGTCAGACATTGTGATCCTATCTTCGGGATCGTTGGCAGCAACAGAGAAGAGGAGGAGCGAGAGTACAAGGAACGAAAACATAGCTTGTTAAAACATGCTTCCTCTGGTTCATTTTTATTGTGAAAATCGTGGGAATATGTTTGTGCAGCTCGCCATGGCAAATAATTGCAAGCATAACAAAAATCAATGAATGTGTTCATAAATGTGCTGATAAACTCAGAGAAGCTGTTGGTAATTGATAATGTACACGCACATTAGCATCCTTACCACAATTCCCTAATTATGGTTGCTCAGCTTAATTTCTCGCTGTGCTTTCCCTAATTTCCGTGAAATAGGAGAGAAAAAATTTGATTCCGTGATGATGAATGTTCTCCATTTTTCTTTTCTCTGCCTTCGTGAGTGATTCTACACCGTTATAGATCACATTCCTTAGTTTGTCAGTTTTAGGGGAATTTCAGAATGAGCGTACCCCACGCAAAAATATTTCTTCTGTGAGTGAGCAATCTTCAAGAGTGAGAGGCACATGATTGGAGAAATATCGGAAATGTTTCCTTACGTTGTGATTCATTGCGAAAACTTCATTCTGTTGCGGGGCAAACCAAGGTTCATTCCATATTTCCGATTATCTGCCTGACAAGTGATCGAAATACATTCTGGATGAGTTCTCTCCTTTCTCTTGCACAGTTACTTCTCCTCGTATCATCCATCGCTCTGGTTGCTTCAGAAATATGTCAGGTTTCGATTCACCGACTAAGACTGCGAGCGCTCATGCATACTGGACAAATTTCTAGCTTGCCCTGTCGGATGGCTGGCCATCAAACAATGGTGCTTTTATTTGGAAGGATCTGAGAAAGGACTAGACTTTGAGGTTTGTTACATGTTTTTCTAACGTTGAATTATTAATTATTTTGTGAAAACTAATAGTGGCATTAAAGTTCCCCTCCACACCAAAACTAACCCCCACTTTTTCTTCGATTTTATGCCTTAACGAGCGCCAATGTTCTGTAAACGAAGAAACTAAATCATAAAAATGAATTTAAAGCCCGTGGTGATTTTTCAAAGTTGAGGTCCTGATCAAGGATGAAAAGGTGTTTCATGTGGATTTCGTAATGTGCTGTAGCTAAGACTCTATTGATCGATATTTGCTGGGGAAAGGAGGGTAGATCAGACTAGAGATATCTCTCTTTCTCTGGCGCTCTCTCACTTCTCCTCGCTCTCTCACATGTGAGAGATGGGAGGGGTCATTGATCTACTCTCCTCGCTTGCACGCTTGAGCGCGAATTCGAAAGTATCCAAAAATGCAACTAAAACTGAAAATGTCATTAATCGAAGAATCAGACGTTTCCTTAATCAGTCTGCATCAAGTTTCTGTACGGAACGGCATTCCCATCTGCCCATTATTACCAGCCAAGAGGTAAGCGAAAACTTGTTCGTGATAATCACAACGCATGTCAGATAAACGAAGAAATAAATAAAATCGGAGTGAACTTCTTCTTAGCCGTACAATGCAATACGAGTGAGTACAGGTTGTAAAATATACTTTGCATGAATCGTGTATCAAAAAGTCAGTAAGAACTGTCTGACTCCGTAAACTTTCAAGTACCCTAAAAATCAAACGCATAATTTATTTCCGTATTGCAGCTACAGACAAATGGATCTGGTCTAACGGACAGGAAATGGAATTCCATGAGTTTTACAACGCGACTGGTGAGATTGAATAATCGGCTCTGTTGTAGTAGACGGGTCCCAAGAAAAAAGAAAGGTCCCAAAAATTTAAGAAAGGTCCCAAAATTTTAAGAAAGGTCCCGAAAATTTAAGAAAGGTCCCAAAAATTTAAGAAAGGCCCCGAAAAATTCCTAAAATTTAAGAAAGGTCCCAAATATTTAAGAAAGGTCCCAAAAATTTAAGAAAGGTCCCGAATTCAAAAGTCGAGGACCTTCGAAAATAGAAAGGTCCGTAAAAATAGAAAGGTCCCGAATTTGATTGAAAGGTCCCGAAAAAGAGTCCACAAAAATAGAAAGGTCCTTTTGACACACAAAAATAGAAAGGTCCCGAGTAAATAGAGAGGTCCCATAAATAGAAAGGTCCCGAAAACAAGCTGCAGAAATAGAAAGGTCCTAAGAATTGGCTTCGAAAATAGAAAGGTCCCTCATGAAAGAAAGGTCCTTTTCAAAATTGAAATCTTCTTAAGAGAAAATCCAACATTTTGATTCTTTTCCGGACATTGTGCCTGAACTTTCTATCCCGGCCTTCATGCTCATAGGGCCTAAGGGCCCATTGACCTTGTTTACCAATTTGATGATGAAACCTGCCAAGTTGCGAAAAGCGGCGCGCCAGGTGCACGCACATGGAAAAGTTTGGAAAATTCTTAAGTTCTTAACGGCACAAGCTATAACTAAAGTTCCTTCTCCATTGTGTTAGGCTTGCCCAATGTGTGCTGGGACCTTATTGCGACCGATATTGCGACGGTTCTGATAGGCCTTTCCCAACCAACTCGATCGCATTTCTCGCGTTCTCGGCCTGACAGCGTTGATTCCTCAGATGTTTTCCCACACCGGGTGATACCCTACACGCTTGACCACTCAGCGCCCCTATGGTGACACCCAGTTTCAACAGCACAAGAAACTAAAAGGTGGTTTGTATGTTCGGGAATCGGTCACAGGTCGACTCGACTTCACCTGAACTTTTTCGCTTGCTCTTTATGATATTTTCGGAACAAACAACTCAAATGGTGTCACGAGGCCATCATGTGAATATTCATTACCATAGGAGTCGATTTGCTCATCATGACTTTTTCGACCCATGTCCCAGAACGCACGACAGAGGAGCCCTTTCATGAAGAGAAAAGAACTTCTAAAAAACCGAAAAGTTGCACTAAGAAACCCCAAAAGAACACCTCCAAGATTCTTTTCCGGACATTGCGCCAGGACATTCTATCCCGGCACGACCTCCAAGCCCCAATACCTTCAAGCGTCCAATCAAAGGCTAGCCGAGACCCCCATATTTATAAAGAAACCTCGTAGAAAATCATACACTAACAATGAGACTCCTCTAACAAGCAGATGATTCGATTTTTGAAAAGGACCTTTTTTGATTAGGGACCTTTCTTTCATATGGGACCTTTTTATTTTCGAATTCACTTTTCGGGACCTTTCTATTTTCAATGCCAGTTTTGGGACCTCTCAATTTTGAAAGCGTGTTTTCTGGACCTTTCATTTTAGGGACCTCTCTATTTTCCAGGGACCTTTCTATTTTTGGGTATCAAAAGGACCTTTCTATTTTTGAGCCCGTTTTTCGAGACGTGTTTGGGACCTCTCTATCATTTTGTCATTTGGGACCTTTCTATTTTACGGTTCTGTTCTGCTCAAAAAATTCGGGACCTTTCTTAAATTTTTGGGACCTTTCTTAAATATTTGGGACCTTTCTTAAATTTTAGGAATTTTTCGGGACCTTTCTTAAATTTTTGGGACCTTTCTTAAATTTTCGGGACCTTTCTTTAAATTTTGGGACCTTTCTTAAATTTTTGGGACCTTTCTTTTTTCTTGGGACCCGTCTACTACAACAGAGCCGAATAATCTTCTCAAATTTCTAAAAGTTCAAGTAGACAATTGTTCGAATTCTTCTGGGAGCTTCGCCATAAGCACCAACGACGGAACATGGAGAATTGTTGACACATCAACAAAAATGAATAGCTTACTGTGCATGTCAAGGTAATTCAATCGAACAATCCAAACATAATTAAATTTACAATCTGGGTGTGTACTGATGGACCGAGTATTCTCTAAAGGTTTTTCAAATTTCCATGAAAGAGCCAGAGATATGCGATATTTTTTCTCTTTTTAGCCCAAATGGACACTCGCCGACTCAAAAGGAAACTGAGGGGTTCGCCGATTACGTTTATTTTAATAAAATATTCGCTCTTCAGCTCTAGCCTATCACTATGGATCATTTGCATAATCATTGGAAGCATTATCTTGATTGCTTGCATTCCTCTAACAGTCATTGCAGCAGGAAAAGTCTTTCTCGAGCTCAAAAATGCGAAAGAGGTATCCGGATGAGGTTTCAAAATGTGAAAAGTATCTAATTTCAGATTAAGAAGACGCATTCGGGCATTGAAAACTGTGTAGTGATCAAAACTGAGCAGTAGGTTCCCTTCATTGACACAATTATCTCTACCAGGTGATTCGAGCATCGCTCATTTTTTAGGAGCAACGAATTTGAGATCGATCCTTTCATTCTAAATCTGGAAGTCGGAGTGAACCTGGGGCGAGGAGCTTACGGAATTGTTCGTCAAGGTATTGTGATTAAGATTCTACCTTTTTTCATTTTCGAATTGTTATTGCAGCCACAGTGCCTCCTCAACATCTACCCACCATCTCAAATCGAACCATCTCTCAAGCATGTGATCTCATTGACCCCGACAATCGAGTAGCTGTCAAGCTACTACATCGTGAGTGAATATTACCAGCGTTTTGAAACGTAAACAATGTAAATTTTGGAGATTTCGATTGTATCCTTACCCTTGAATGCATGATATTCGTAACAAAAAAACCTTATGGTTTGTTCAAAATATGTCCAGACACAGCCTAAATTGATCTTTTCCAGGGAACATGGAGCGACCAGCGCGAGAGGAATTTATCAAGGAAATCGAGCTAATGAAGAGTCTACCTTTCAATGCGCGAATAGGTGAGAAAGATTGAGAATGATAATGAGGTGAAATTCAGGGCTGAAAAGTGCTGTTAACGATAACAAATTATAGTCAATCTGCTCGCTTGCTCGACTACTTGTCCGCTTATGCTAGTCATGGAGTTGTGTACTGGAGGAGATTTACTGAAGTTTCTCATTCAAAGGTTCGAATAACTGAACTGGATGTTATGGCCGCTGAGAAAACTAGCTGTAAAAGCTCACTCGTCTCGAAAAAAACTGTATTTAATCATCTAGCTAGTCGCTCCTCATTGAAATGTATCTAAAGGAAGGACAAAACTGTACTTTCCAACTATCCGAAAGCGATCTTTCAGAAGCCAAGAGTACGAGGAACTCGATCCCGATACAGCGGAAATCACCACTATCCTCTCTCAGCAGCAGCAAATATCATTTGCCATGGAGATTTCCAGTGGAATGGTATGAAGTGATGTAAAAACTACCGATCAAGGAACTTCTCTGTTTTTTGGCCCACGCTGCGACCGCTCTGAGTGCGGCAAGGTGGAGAATGACAATGGTAGGGATAGAATAAGCCCGGGCCAAAAAACAGAGAAGTGCCCCAGATCAAGACAGTCACCTTTTTTTAAGCGCGAGGTTCTGCCAAAAACTCCTTAATAAGTAACTTCTCTAATAGTAAATAAGTAATCTCAGGAATTCCTCTCATTGCATGGAGTTATCCATCGAGATCTCGCGGCCAGAAACATTCTTCTCGACAAGGAGACCAAATGCAAGGTGTTTCCGTTTAGATAAAGATAGACAAATGTGATATATTCTTGATCATGCTGTTGCTAAACTATTATACTTCAGGTTGCAGATTTCGGTATGAGTCGAAGGATCGGCGACGCTATCGGCCATGATCAGCGTATAGTAAGATCCCCATAAAAAATGACTTTCACTTATTAGCATCTCGATCCTTTGAAGCTGTTAAAAGCTTTTTCCACAAAAATGGTCTCATGCAATCGCAGGGAAATCTGATGCCGGCTAGATGGATGGCGCCCGAGTCACTGGCGAATGGAGAATTTTCCACCGCCAGTGACGTGTCAGTTTCCTTACACGTGTACACTATTTCATCACTGAAAATGATTCAGCTGGGCATTCGGGGTGGTTCTCTTCGAGATAACCACCCTCGGTTGTCGACCCTATCCGGATTGGGAAGATGAGGAGCTACTGCCTCGGCTGAAGCAAGGACAGCGAATGACGACACCCGCGAATTGTCCGGAAGTCATGTATGCAGGCCTTCCCTGAACGAGAGTTGACACAACTTCAGGCGATCGTTGATGGAAGAGTGCTGGAGAACGAATCCGGAGAGTAGACCCGACTTTACTCAACTGAGATGGAAGCTTGCTGCTCCTCTGGATGAGGTAATTAATTTTGCAAGAGCAGATGATTAATCTCTCCGTTCAATTCAGTTGATCCCCGACTCTAACTACATTCGATTTGATCAGTGTGTGAAAAAGTGTGGAGAAGAAGCTTACTCGAGCAATGATCGTATCCATTGCCTGTAAATTAGAACTCATCCGTTGACCTCATGTTCATCGATCTCATTCACCATTTTACTTTTTTGTTGTTGTTGATGCTGCTGTCATTCATTCGCCATCATGTATGCAAAAATATCATTTACGCGAGGTGTATCCGATCTCAGATATATCAAAAAATTAGAAAAGAATAAAAATTTCCGGACGAACGTCAACCTGCCGCTTGGTATATGTCATCTGTTCCATCATATTAGAACATCCATTTCGCGAATCAGGGAACATTTTTGTTACTCACACCGACAAGTTCCCTCGAAAAAAGGCCACCACTGACAAGCCATCTAGCTGCCGTTGGTGGTGGGATGATCATCTGTTTTGGTAGCAGCCAGTAGCGCCATGTACGCCATGTTGAACATTCATCATCATTTGCTTTTGTTCGACAAGAAAGAGCCGTTCCCTATTCCTCTTCGCATTTTCCAACGACACGTTGATGTGAAAAGCTGTTTTAACCTTGACAAGTCAACCCTACCCTGAGTTTGAGCACTGAAGAAGAGCTCTGAACAATAACAAAGTTGTTGTAATGTTGTAAAGTAGTTGTTCGAGGCTGAAAAGAAGACTCAATGAGCTCTGTAGAAATAGAACACGGAATACATTTCGTGAGTGAAATGTTGGCTTGCCTATTCATGAAGTAATATTCAGCGGTACTACGTGCAAACGTTTCTGAAAAAGTCACGCTGTCAAAACATGTGATTGATTGTTATTGCAGCTCTATCCTAAAATTTCCCACGCCAACTCTCTATAAAGGATTGAAGCAACATGTGAAATTTCACTTAGAGATGAATTCTCATCTCCTCTTTCTCTCCCTCTTGCTATTCATCGTTCCTGCTGTACCGGGCAAGGAGCTTCGATTCGTGGAACCCTCTCCCTTCATGCGGAAGATGATTCATGTTGTTTTTATTTTTTTTATTTTTTTCTGTTTTTTTTTAACTTTTTTTTTCAGAAAATCGCAGACTATTACCTTGAACATTTCATAGAAAATGAGGAGCCTCACAACGATGGACGAATTGGGTGACTCGATGAGAGAAGATTGCGACACTATTCGGCATTTTTAGATGTGTTTACGTGCATTGCCATTATGAGGACAAGAATGGATGCTTCAAGCAATGCGAGAACTTTGCGCAATATTGGAATCCGGACCTTGTAATATTCTCTCATGATTATATGCCGTGGAGGAAATGGAATCACTCTCGTTCTCTCGTTTCGCGTGCTCTCTCGCTTTTCTCTGACGGTTAGAGAAAGCGAGGGAGCACGCGAAACGAGAGAACGAGATTGATTCCATTTCCTCCACGGCATTTAGGTTATTTAATTGCTAGGATGACTTTTTTAAAGATTCGAAAGAAGACACGACCTTTCCAAGAATGCAATCTAACTGTGGTCCGGAACGAAAAGAATTGCGCGGATGAGTAGGTTATTTATAATTGAAGATAGTTGTAATAATTTTCAGCTATCGTTGTTCCGCAATTCATATAATTGAGTTTGTCTAGTTAATTTCGATTCGAATTGGGCGCAATTGATATGACTATGTAAAAATGAAAAAAATCTACATGGTTTGAGCAGCCAGTTTCATAATGTACACGTTTTGCAGATGTTTCGCAATCACTTTCAAGAACGAACAATCGAAAAATCTGTGCAACTCACTCTGTGCGCATCTCTTCACCTACCCGCCAGCCGAAAGAGAAGAATATCAGAAGGAAACGGCATACTACTGCTACAACGAACAGTTCAGATTCGTTCTTCCCTACGTTTAATCGATAAAGAATCTGGTTCTCACCTAAGCGTTCGTAAAATGTTGTAGCTAAAATGTTTTGCTGTCAGTTCCGTTTCCACATGTTTGCACAACAAGAAACAGCTATTGCCTTTTAACGATCCTCTCTCTTGTCCATTTCATCCTCCAACGCTTCGATTTCTCTACACTATCCTCGCTTTCGGCCGCTTGCTCTGATCTATTTTTGTTCCACATTCTGTCTTCGTTTCTTTTGAGTCAGAATTTCCGGCTTCACCTCATATTTAAGCTCACAGTTGTGATTGCAGCCCTCTACACGGTCTCGCCTGCC
>LS489079.1:67134-78784 GCA_900490845.1 Pristionchus japonicus | reverse complement strand
CGACTGCACAATCAGCTGATTCGCTGACCGATATTAGGAATGACACATTACAATGTTGTGAATGTTGAGACGATGCCGGCACTAGAAAGGGCAGATTTTCCTTTTTTCGACATTTGATTGATTTATCTTCCGCTCCTTGTCGAATAAAACATTTGTACTTTTCTAGCACATTCAACATGTCTGAAGGAGCTATGAATGTAGATTGTAATTGTTTGAATAATTTGTAAGGAGACAAGGGGAGACTTATTTTGTTCTTTTTCAAGCAACTTTGGAGCCTCTTGATAACGAGTAATCGCAAGTAACTGTTTACATCTAACGATCACCTTCTTTTGAGCAAATAAATGAGTTAAGCTCTCTCAGCCGTGACAGGACTTTCAAAAGGAAGTTACGAACTAGTTCTTTAATAGTCAAAAGATCTTTCACTCTCTTCATTTTGTATTCTCTCCAGTGCGAGGATCCGTTCATTTGACTAATAGGGAACTAGTTGTTTAGTTCCTTTTGACACCCTAGCTCTAAGAGAGAGAGAAGGCGAGATCAAATTCCTTCGCTTCGCACCAAAGCAAGTTGCACCTGCATATCCTTCTTCTTTCTTCATAAACCTCTTTTTTCTCGCTCCAGCAATGAGTATACGCTATCTATGTCTTTACGCGGCGTCTAGTAGTTTCATTCCAATTATTGATTCTCTGCGATGCTATCAAGCGTATGCTGGCATGAATATGACGTTCGTTTCGAGCCTTTTTTTTAATTTCGAGGATTTACATTCTAGCAGTTCCGAGTTCTGCACTGGTGATATTTGTGCAATCACTTACTTTTCCGATAAGCTTCAAGTTCAGGTGCGATATTTTAAAGTTTCGCATTCAAATTCATAACATTTTTTCGCAGAGTTGCATCACAAAAGTCAAAATCGAAATTGGTTGTTTCGGAAATTCGGAAATGCGAACGCTATGCACTTGCAAGTAAGCTTTTTATAAATTCTTTAAAGCGAATTACAATCGAGAGAATAAAAGATGATTTCAAATCTTCACAATTTATTCGCAGTACTGATTATTGTAACTCCGATGTATACAACATTACTCGCCCTCGAGCCCCAAGCAGCTTATTCGATATCGAAATCAGCTGCGATAACCAGGTGGATTTCATTTGTCACACACTTTCTGAGAGGTAAATCCCACTAAGTGGATGTTCACGGATATAAATACTTGCCTGACTTTCTGAACCTGACTTTTCTGCGAATAACAAGTATTCTGTTGCAAAACTTTTCGATCGTTCTTCTTAAATTGTAAAACATTGCAAAACCGTTGTTGCGTTGGCTCTATGAGGTTGGATGAACACTTTCAAACTTGCAGAACGCAACTAATGGGTGCGACAGTCCCACTTGCATGTACACCAATACGTCCAGGTTCGTTGAAAATGCATTAGCAATTACAGAAATAAATGCAGGAAGTCGTGCCGCCGATTCAACGAACCAACGAGCTTCTACGAGTTGAGATACACCTTAAAACCATCCAGAACAACAATTCAGACTCTACCCAAATGCGATTTTCATCGACAAAAGCTCAAACATTGAAATGGACAAGAAAAACAGTACAGTGATTGTCCCAACGGAGTCTCACTTAGCATATTGCACGCTTAAGGTGAATTAGATCAATTCAAACGATTCTATATACGGAAACGTTCAGGAATGTGCGGCACATTACTCTATTCAAGATAATGTCACAGGGCATGGTCATATCGCTTGCTACACCTACACTCATGACGTGATTTTTCGCTATATTTTTCGCTATCGACCCGTAATTCGCAATGTTTCAGACTTTATCTTTTGATGACAACAACCATTTATGTTATGGAGAACTGTGCTATACAAACAATTTCAACGGGACCATTTCGCGTGGCTGCTTTGATTATAAATACGATACTCTTTGGCGTTATGCTGACACACAGACATTCGAATTTCTCAGCAATGACAGGACGAAGGAGGTGAACTGCAAAGTTTTTACATTGGTTTGGCCTTCTGTTATTTTCTACGCTAGCATTGAGAGGTTTACATGGTAGGAAAATATCTCGATCTTACGATCCGTGGATATTCACGTTATATATGCTGATACTATTTTTTCAGAAATTCGAGATTCACCAATTTCTCCTTCTCGAATTTTACTTTTGCAATTATAATTTGTGCAACCTTGATGATGTCAGCGAATTCAAGGTTATTGTTTCATTTGTTGCTGTTTCATTTAAAATATTTAAAGCTGTTATTGCTCTACTCATTTTTCTGAGTATAGCGAATATACCCATGCCGCCTCCGTGGCTTTTAAAAGAATGATTGAACACACTTCGTTTTTCCTTACCTGCTCTTATGAAACAATAACGCAGGCCAATCGATCAAGTTCGAGTGAAAACGAGACAACAACAGTGTTTGAAACTACGTTCGAAACGACACCAAAATTTGAAGCGACGACTAAGTCAAGCGGTCTCAACTTATTTCTCAATGCAGTTATTATCGCCATGTCTGTTGTCATACTGAGACTGCACGAGATCATACCGTGAAGATCAACGGAACGAATCATTCGTCAGCTTTTTTCCAATTCACAAACTTTATGTGCAATCATTACGTTAGAAACATACTCAGAAAGATAAACGCATTTCGTTCTCCAAGTGAATTATACTTTCTTTCCATCATACTTTCGTGATTTATTTGTTGAGAATCTCGACATGCTTTTTGACACTGATCTCTTATCAACTTATATATTATTTCACGTTGCTCTAACAGCTCTAATCCGAAGTGTGTTCGCAAGAATTCAGTCGTCTTGTCTCTTCATCGAGCTCGTACTCTTTCTTGGAGAAGCCGATAATCAGCATGCGGAAAAAAGAGATGGGGCCACGCTTTTAGATCGAACAGATATCGCTCCAATCTAGAGGAGAAACTCCGCCGCAGCAACAAACAAACGTCACTTCTTCGCTCTTTTCGTTTGTTTATTTGTGGAGGGAAGGTTTGCGCAACTGCCACCCCGCACACTGTCACCAGAGTGCCCACAACAAATAGTCGCCCACACTGAAGCGCATCTTTTTTTTTCAATGAGAAATTGAAATCGTGTGTCGTACCACAGCTCGACAATAAAAATATTTCCTTCATTCCTTCACCTTCCTCATTGCTGTCGAAATCAACAGCTGAGCGCCGATAGCTTGAACAATCGTCCATAGACTGTTTATTGTCTTCTGTTTTGTGCACCCTCTAGCCTTAGAGAGATTAGGGTAATGATTTTTTACGATCTCTTTAATCAATCTGATTAACGTGTACGTGTGACGTTCGTTAATCAATTTTCGAACTCGAATAATCCTAATCGAGCATCGAATCACGTGTCATCGACGCTTGTTACCCTCCCTTATCAGCTTGAGCCTCTTCTCTCCTCTTCGATTTTTCCTTCCAACGATTCCCTCCTTATCTTCTTCCCATGCGATGGCTTCGCCACGGGCGAATCGAATCTGTCTGATTTGCGGGGCAAAGTTAGTTTTTTTCGCGAATTTCAGGTACATTGTGCAGTTTTTAAGCGAGAAAGTAATTTTAGAGCAGAAAGTGCGCATTTTGGAGTCGTCTCATGTCGGGCGTGCGCAGCGTTTTTCAAGAGGGTGTGTGTCTTTTTTTACTACACTTGTTCTTTTATCTATTGAGTGCAACGAATTTCAAAAAATGATTCCAGGCAGTGGTCCTAAATCGGGACTACAAATGCCGACAAAACACTGATAGCTGTACAGTCAGCAAAGGTTAGTTTTTTTTCACAATTTTGTTCTCGATCAATTGCGACTACGATAAACCTAACGGTCTTGGCGAGAATGTGTTTGAAAGTGTTGCTATGTCTCTAAGCTTCTCAGTTTTTCTCCTTATCACGCTCGACTAGAAAAGAAGGAATGTTGTCATTGATCTGTAGTCAGAAGGATTGATTGTTTTAATTATGTAAAAAAATTCTGAAATTGCAGAAACGAAATTCACCTGCCGCCGGTGTCGGTGGGTGAAATGCATTGCTGCAGGAATGAAGCCGGAAAGTAAGTATATTTCACATTAATTCTTTAAAATAAGTGAGTAAGTGTTGGCAAATTTGCATCGATTACACGGGACTTCCGCATAGACGTCAAAGAGCCATTCGTGCTTGCAATCTATCTTCCCATCGCAACTTTCTCTAGATGTTTTCTGCTCCATCTTGCCAGTGTAATGCAAGATCGGGGGATCAGAGTCATCTTCTTATGCATCTTCTTGGGTTAGAGATTCATTCCCTCACGTTGTTGCTAGCTGATCATGTGGTATTTTCTCCAAGATTCCCTACTAAAAATTAGCTCCTCTATTGTTATTCCCCCTCATTGACATCTGTTATCATTGCTATCGAACCAGAAATGTCAAAGTATCCATCATCAGGCGTTCCCAACACTCCCAACTTCGGAGCACTCTCACCAATATTGCATAGTGACGACAACTTCCCATACTCTTGCCATCACCAATCCGATTTTTCTAATTGAAGGCGTTCCGAACACGCCCAACTTCCGCGTGAGCGACGCCGACGCCGGCCTGGACGTGCACATGTCTGAGTCGTCGGAATCGGTAAGATTATTCATTTTTTCGAGTTGCGAAAATATCTTTGGGACATGCCTTGTTGCAAAAACAGGGTTAGACGTGCACATGCCTGAGTCGTCGGAATCGGTGAACTTTTCAAAATTACGTTTCAAAACTGGTAATTATTGCTGAAACGATCTGTCAAATTCTATAGCATCTTCCGAATAGACTAGATGAGCGGAACTGTCAAAATCTTGGGGAAATATTGATTCAATTTCAGTTCGACTTGAGGCCATCGAAGACACTGCTGCTGGATGTGATTGGAGAGCAGTTCAGGTTTGAAATTATTTAGAAATTAATTCTTCCTGTTTTTTTCTCTAGATCAATGTATCGTTCTTTCTCCTACAAAGCCAGAAAATCGCTTGAATGGATGGGTTTTTGCATGTTCATTACCACCTGACTCGTTTCAGGTTACTGGAGCAGATCTCGATGCGAAGCGATGCATACGTGATGAGTGAGGCATTCGGAGATCGCATGCTTACCAGGGTTAGTCCTTCGTCTTACAGAATCACTGTAGTTTGCATCTCTGTGTATGCCAAGTAAAGAAGGGAATTGGTCCGTTCCTAGAGGGGAGACCGTCTCTCTGTAGGGGATCCGATATGAGAGAGAAGGGAGAAACGAAATTGAGTGGCGCCATCAACAGCGCAAGCGCCAATGAATAAATATAGCTTGAACATTGACCAAGGATTAGAAGTGTCAATCATTGTTCGAGATCATAGCCCTCATTGCCTGTCAGGGATAAATCATGTACAATCGAGTCTAGGGAGAAATCGATCTGAAGAAATCGCCCCTTCCTCTTCACTTGTTTGCTCCACGCAAACTGATAACGCCCGTCACAAAAGTCAACACAAGCTCGTTAAAAACTGTGAATCAGGTCAACGTTAATGTAACGACGAGCGACTAATTGTAGTAAACAGTCCTACAGTTACCAACAATAACTTAGCGCGTCAAAGAGTCGATAACACAGCCTTACAGTATCCTACAGTAACCTAAACACGCAACCGTACCCTACAGTATTCCAGAACGGTCACATCCCGGCGACTATCGGTCTACTCAATCAGTGCGTCCGTGCCTCTCACCAACCGATGGTCGACTTCATCAGCCTGTGCTTCCCGGACATCTCGGACTTTGATGAGAGCGAGAAGGTGGGGATTCAGGATTGCTCATTATGAAACTCCAACAAAGTGCTGTAGATTTGTATTTTGCGCACAGCGAAGAAACAGACGAAAAGCATGCAATGAACAAAGAATGTGTTTTTCTACACTAGAAGGAATGAATTTCTTTCTTTCAGGACACTGATCAGGATAGTCGATATCACTGATGAGTATGAAGCGAGATCGAAGTCTAATAATCCAAATATTTGCAGTGGCTGGTGCTCAAGAACTTCATGACGTCTCGCTTCATCTTCGACGGCGTCCATCGAGCGCAGAAGTCGTTTCCGGGCAATGAGAAAATGTAAGTTTCCTCGTTCACCTTATCCACTGGCTATGTTATGCTTCACGCTAACTTGTGCGAAACGGATATCTTTTGAAGGTTTTGATTGCGTGCTTGCGTGAACCAAGGTTCATTCGGAAGTATTGATATGGAAAACCATCTGATTTTGCGTTCTCTTTGAATTGAAAAACCAGATGTATTTCACACTCATTTCAATTGTGGCACACACTGAAAACGTAGATTTTGAGAAGATTTTTTTCAAAATGAACAATTTCCAGCTTCATGATGTCCTTCCACACCTTCATCGATCTCGACTGCCTCGATTTCTACTTGTCCGATCTGGAGATGAAGGGTGACAAGACGGATTCTGTCAGGTGCGGATTTCTACTCGCCGGCTTCCAAAACCGGCTCTGATCACTGAATGTGTGGATATTGGAAACTACTTTTGTTTGGAAACCAACCTAGAAATTGAATCTGATTCGGAAAAATAAGAAAGTTCTTTCAGAATCTGGAAAGAGATGATCTCCAAGTGCATCTCGGACTGGCTCGGACCACTCCTGGTCAGGGCGACGATAGACCAGACGGAGACCATGGCGATCTATGGGCTTCTTTGTTGGCCATCTTGTGAGTATTTCGCTTGGAATGATGTGTGAAAGCTTGGGAAAGCGATAGGCTCCAAATCGATGGTCTTCTTTGTTAGCCTTCATGTGAGTTACAACGAAATGGAATGAGCAAAGAATCAGATAGTAGTGGGCGCTGTATATTTCTCCAGAAAGCATGTGGTGATAGTTTTTTTTTTCGAAAAGGTCCCCAGGATTCATTGTGAACTTCATCACGACAGTGGTGATGAAACACTCCTGAAACCTAACCGATCCCAATTGTCAGATCTCCCCAATGCGTCCGTTCGCGTGATGGAAGTCTGCTACAAGTACCATCTTAGGATCTTCCAGGAACTGCATCACCACTATAAGTGAGATATTCTCCATTGACTCTCTCACTTTTTCCAAGCTGGACGTTGTTCCTATCTGAAAGTCACATGATCTATACTTCTAGGAAAAATGGCATTGACTACTCGTCGCGCGTCGCTCACATCACCTCTATCCTGCTAAGCGTTCAGGTAAGTGCAGTTTTGAACTCGAAATCTGGTTTTTAGATTTTATTTTCGTAAAAATGTTGACAATGTGATTTCAGGCAGCGATTCAGCGACTCAAGGAAGACATGGAGATCTACCGATTACTGGATGTGTACAGCGGCCATGAAGTGGTGTACACTGTTGTAAAATAAGATGATCTACTGATAATAAACACTTATATTTGAGCAAGAACCAATCATTTATGCAAGAACCAATCAAGTGCCAGAAACAATCAAAAAAGATTTATCAAACAAGGGGTAGAGGAAAGCAGATCAGAGAATGGGTTAAATTCAATACATTATTGTGTCATGCAGCGGGTTCCTCTTCCTTCTCTTGCAGGGAGAACTTGTAGAAGAGCATCTTCTCGCAATTCTCTCGATCAGGCAAGAACTTGTTGAGTGTCATCGACTGTCCGTGAGGTTGCTCTTGATCCAGCAGAAGAAAGTCGTCGCGAGAATGGGTCACCTGGGATCCCTGCGAATGTTCTTTTGTTTCATTGGATCTCTGAGGCCACTACGAAAGCAAGTTCATACCGAATGATATCTCTCAATGTGTCACAATATCTAGCTATAATTACTGATGAAACGTGCAAATCCCCACTCACAAATGTTTCCGGCAGTGATACCATGTGCCAAGACTTCGTCGGCCAAGCGAAAGCCCAGACTCGTCCATCGCAGAAGCAGATTGACCACCTCTTCCAGTCAATGAAGTTGGTCATCCTAGAATTGTTCAAACTGCTTTCTTGATTTTTTGACTAAACTGAAGAAATAACTGTGTGTGGCTAATCTGGCCTCGATTTCGAATTGAGGATTGTACATAATATCTGCAACTAACTTCTCAGCATCCGGATATCCATGGTTGGGATCAGCCTGACACTCGAAAGTGTTCGCTTCTCCATCCCCGAGCTGTGTAGTGACTTGAGCGGGGTTAGTGAAGTCCGTGGTGTGGTCTCCTTGTTGAAGGAAGCCCGGGCGGGTCTGTAAACCATGTTTTGTTTTAGCCATGTATGCTCGCTGATTTGAAAGTTTTTGGGTGAGAAAGACGGCTCTACTCTCGTTTAGTTGTCCCCAAGAGGTCAAGTTTGACGGTGCTGCTAAACGAGAGTAGAGCCGGAAAGGGGAGGTGTTGAATGATTAAAGCAAACCTCCAAAGCCGCGAGCCACATGTCGTCTGGTGCGGAGGAGCCATTACCGATTGGCCAGACAATGAGAGACATGCTGAAACAATGGATCTACGCTGGTATCTGGCAGTACCACGAAGATCTAAAATCTACGAGCAAATCGGTCAGAAACCGAAAATATATCAAAGATGAATGAACGGTGAGGGAATTTGAAAGGAGATGTCAAGAGCAAGCTAGAGACGTCGCGTCCCTTTTTGAGAGGAGAATGCAATTTGAAAGTGGCGGGAAATAACGACATATATTGTTACCTTACATGAGGCTGTTAGAAGATGAGAGATATTGATCAGAAAATATTTAAGCTGAGAAGAGTTCACTCGAATAGTAAAATCACCGAATCTGAACATTAATCGACATTTTTATCGCAGCAAAAAAAGACAGGACCCGTGTATGTCAACATTACAGGTAACGCAAATAATGCTCTAATCTAACTTCGAATCTCAAAATACCTATACAAATCTGCTCGGGGGAAAGGCACATACTCTTGAAGCTCTAAGCGACCATCACAGTCAAAAACGGACTAATTTCTCTGTCTGTTAGAAATAAAACGAGGTCACAAGATTGTTATCAGTCTACTCTAAGTCGATCTCTAGGGTCAGAGATATCATTGTTTCTTCGACTTGACAGCTCTCGACCGGGCGGGGCCGACCAGAATGAACTTGAGAGCCCGTGCCAGGAGGTACAGCACGACGACAACGACGGCGGACGCCGCCAGAATGACGTCGATGTTGAAGTAGACGATGGTCGACATTCGGGCGCCCTCGACGTTGAGATGAGAGAGGACGCCGTTGGTGATGGCGAACTCGGTCCATCTGGAAGGATTCTTTCACCCGGCATTTCTCCAGTTAATTCGAGAGGTTGACCTAACTGTCAGGAGAAAGCCTAAGTTTCATTAAACTTCATTGAGAACGCGTTTGCTTCCATCACTGCATGACAAGCAATGGAAATGGTCGAAATGGGAAGAATGCTCACTACACCTCTGGACTATTAGTTGCTGTTGATTCAGAGCAACAAATATTTTCCCCATTTTTCAATTCTTTTCAAATAAAGATGAAGTTACAAGATTACAGAGAGGTCAACTCACTTCACCAATCGCTCCTCTGGACTGAATGGGCGCGTCTTGAGCAACTGAGAAATGCGCTCGGCGGACTGCTTGTAGCTGGAAAAGTACTAACTTTAATTCATTCATTGAAATTTGATAGGCAATAAGACAACGAAATCGTTGATTGTAGCAGGATTTTCAAAAGAGAAGAAGAGAAAGAATCGTCAGGCCAAAATGTTCGATCCTTTTCAAGACTCTATGAAACTTAGCTATTTTCTGTTCCTATGCTACACGATCTGTTCGATAGCGATGAGAGCGGGCGAATCTGAACCGTTTCTTACCTCGGATCAGTGAGCAGTGCTTTCACTGCCGAGCCCAGCGTGCGCGCGTTGAGTTGCTGCTTGAGAATGGACTGGAAAGATCGTCCTGTTCAGAGTTGATCCTTCCCATATTCATGCATAGATTATTTTACAGCCTTTTCTGGGCGTTTGTTGAGTCCACTTCATAGCTCCTCTAGACGTTCGTAGAATATTATCTTACTAAACTGATCCTTCACTGACCTTGCCCATTCCCCGTTTCTCCACCAATCTGCCGTTCCTGAACTGGTCGGCGAAGAAGGGAATGATGACGACTGGGACGGCACTGGAATGGATGAATCTATATTTTGTCTAATCGCCACATAATCTTTGGTCATTCACTATGCAATTCATGTGGCACCTTGACCGAAACGTAATAAAGAAGGAGCGGAAGCAGGGAAATAACAAACCGATGAGCCGCCTCCATCAGCCCGTTCAGTCCTCCGTGCATGATGAAGAGACGGAGACGAGGGTGTCCTGAGGGAGATCAAAGATCAATATGTCAGTAATCGCAAGATAATAGAGTGAGATATGTCAAATGTTTTCCAGATGGAGGGACGAGGCAGATCGAACTGGAGTGAGAGAGATCAATGATCAAGTTATTGTGCCATGACAGTGTCACGAATAGAATACGCAAAGTCTGATGGAATTTTTGTATTTGAGAAGAAAAACGACCTGAGATTGACCAGCAACAATTGTGCACGTAGTGAACTAATTGTGAAACGCATTCTGATTGCAACATATTTTAGACTTCTTACAGCGTGCAGCATGCTCACTCGGCACTGGGGATGCCGGATCAAATACAAATACAAAATATTTGGTACCCAGTAGGAAAAATCCAAAGCTTTGGTCTAAAAACCAAATATTTGGTTTGTGGAAAATGAACGAGAGAGTGCGGAAATATTGGAGAGCGCTCATCCAAATATTTGGGGAAAAACCAAATATTTGGTTCAATTTGCCCCAAACCAAGTATTTGGGTGAGCAAGACGCGAAATCAAACCATTTGGTATTTGATCCGGTATCCCTACTCGACACCATATTCTAGTCGCGATTGGGGAACAAACAGCAAGGCGTTAACGGAATCGCTCACCCAGCAGATCCGTCTGTGGCAGCCACGGTAGCAGGTCGACGTTGGAGAGGTGGGCGATGAGTTTGGCGGTGGATTCGTCGTCCTTGCTGATCTATAAAGAGGAAGTTTGATTATTGTTATGATTTAGCAAACATAAATTGTGATTTTCAACAATTCATTAGTGGTAGCATTGAGGTCAGGGCGAGATAACGAAAAAATGCCATGTGTATAGTGTTTGGTCAAAGAGGACATGGAAATGGCAAAGCTAAGGCCGGAAATAAGGGCGGGGGGGGGTGGTATGGAAACGAATGATGGACATACCTTCAGGATGAAGTGGTAGTCGGCGAAGCGCTCGAACACGGCGATTACCTGGTATTCGAAAATTACTGTTGCAATGAAATGTTTTCAATCTTTCTCATATCGCTTTCCAAACCCTCTCGATTATGTTTCACAAGACCTATCATTATCTAGCACTAGAAACAATTCAATAGCTGCTCGACTTTCCTTATCCAAACCCAAATCATCTAAGTTCTGAATAGTTTTCCTATCCCGTTCCGAACTCTCTGTTTCTATCTCTCCTGCACGTATACTCACCGTTACACTAACATTTTATATCCCCAAAAAGTCCAATGAATTGACGTAATATCACGCCTGTCACGAGAGAATCGAGCTGACCATGGGAATGGAGCGAAAATAGTGAAATGAGTTAGGGCCAGATTTGGACACCTCTAGGCATGCCCTAGCAGCCCTCAAAGTCTCATTGTGCTAGGATCATTCTGGGGCTCCATGCACCGGGTCGTTTCCATGGATCCCCAACTTTGACCTCGATTATCTCCTCTC
>LS489079.1:51454-65426 GCA_900490845.1 Pristionchus japonicus | reverse complement strand
ATCATTTGAACTCATTTTACGCCGTGCCGCTCACTCCAGAACGCGCGGAATGGAATGAAACTTATCATTCTCTTCTTTGCTTGCAGGCGCCAGCCTCTCTCGCTCGCGTCATTCTTCTATGTTTCATTCCATTCTGCGCGCTTTGGAGTGCACGGTGTGGTGTAAAATGAGTTCAAATGATCGCGGTGGCTATCGAGGTAGCAAACATGCCGTCCCCATTAACGTATTTTTTTCGTTAGCCACTCATTCGAAAGAGCGCTTCCAGCTTTACAACATGTTTCAATAAGAATGAGTCCATTACCTACATTTTTGAGTTATGGGTCCTGAAGTGTAGCACTGTTCAAAGTCACTTTCATGACCTCTAGTTTGTGTAGATCGATAGAGCGCGAAAAAAGACTAGGGGTCGTACTTGAAGCAATTTCTCTCAAAAATGCACTGGAAGCGAGATAATCGCGTTCAAAGTTGGGGATCCATGGAGACGACCCGGTGCATGGAGCTACAGAATGATCCCAGAACCATGGGGCTTTGGAGGATGTTAGGACATGCCTAGAGGTGCCCAAAACTGATTCTAACTCATTCCACCATTTTTGCTCTATTCCCAAGACTTGTCATTCTAGCTCGATTCTCTCGTGACAAGCGTGATATTACCAACATCCTTCTGTGACTTCTCCGGGAGCGCGAGAAAGGTGCTCTTGATACCTCACTTGTTATTCGAATCGATACAATCCATCAAATTTTCAATAACGAATGAGAAATAAGAACTGAGAAATTAGAACTCACATCCTTCTGTGACTTCTCAGGCAGTGCGTGGAATGGCGCGATCGTCCCCAGTGACATGAGGATGACACCCTTCTTGCCCTTCTTCATGATAGAGGCGATTTTCTGAAACGATTTTTGACTAAATGTACATTTTGGAACAGTGAAACCAAATTTCAAAATAGGTAAATTTGAGTTTATTTGACTACAAAGATGCCCTTGTTGCCCTTCATCATTATTGCGGCGATTTTTAAAAATGTTCACAACTCAAAGAACATCGAAAATCACGACCAGAACGGTAAATGAAGTTGGGGGGCAAGAGTCCATGATGAAGTAGATATTGAAACAAATGGAGAAGAGAATAAACGAACCGGCTCGAGTGGTTTCGGATCCTCAATGCCCAATCCTCCCACGTAGATGTTCTTCCAGATCGAGGGACGAGGAAGGTCGAACTGGAATTAGATCAGAGATCAAGTTATTGTGCCATCACATTCATTTATTGTTTGTTTTGTTTTCGGATCACACAATGACCAACCATCAATTTTGTACGAGAATTTATTCTGATCTAATAGTTGTGAAACGCAACCAAATTCTAATCGAACCTGAAGGGTTTCTATCTACATTCTACTCTCCATGTATGTTTTCCCTGCGTGTAGGTTGTGGTATGAACCGGAAAAATACAAAACGTCTCATAGCATTGATCCAAGCTCGCAACACTACGATATCTTAGATATCATTTTACGCTTTTTTTAATAATTTCGAATAACTTCCTTCTTTCTCATGTTCAATTACCTGCTCATCCGAGTTCACGAAGCACAGCGAGGAATTGGCAGCGATGTCGCCAGTGTTGGGAAAGTCGCGGCCGAGGTGGCGACGGAATATCTGGAGGAGATGAAAGATCAAGGATTGGAAGAGGTCAGGGATCGGAGATCACAAGAGGGCTGAGATCAAATTCTCATAGCTATGATCGAAAGAGGTCCTAATAGTAGATGGATGATCTGAGATCAGTGATCAAAGACCAAAGATCAAACGCAATATGATGATAGAACTGTTGAGATCAAAGATCAACGTCTCACCGCCGTCGTTCCGTCGACGCCGTACGTGTGGATGGTGATGGCGAGCAGGTACATGTACCTGAGCAATTTTTTTGATTCATGATTTCAAGATCCCGCTCCGATCTCAATAGATATCAATAGATTTCAAGATCGTTAACACCCTCCCAGCGTGATTCTGATAAAGATTGATTGATTGATTGATTTCAAGATCAAAGATCAATATCTCCCTGTTGCTAGAGCATGTACCTGGACTAATCTTAGCGTTTACATTGTGTTTTATTGTTCTAGCAGAACGATTGAGAAAGGAATCAACATTTGCTCAACCACTCTGCTTTGCGCAACACGTGAAACGCATTTTGTTGAAAACGTATCAGGCTACAAAAATTGTCTTTCACGATCACATTGAGGTGGAAATGGAGACGATGAGAAATAGGTAAGGAGGACTCACACATTATGCACCCTCAATCAGGAGAAAAATCGTGGTTTCGTTGATCAATCAATCAATCAATCAATCAATCAATGGCCTAATTCTAACATTCAGGTGAAAATACAGAGGGAGGTAAATAGGAATCGACGTCTCACAGATTATGCGCCCGTTGCCAGAAGGTCATCACGTCGTTGTTGTCGTTCTCCTCGATGGTCGGGACGTAGGAGGTGGGTTGAGGGACGCCTGAATGGTTAGGAGGTGTCGGATCGTCATGCCATCCAGACTTTTCACTGTTACACTGTCTAGGATCAGATATTGCAAGCAATGATAAAAGCAGGTACTTTTGAGATATTTTGTAGTTAGCTTTAGAATTTCCTTTAGATTTTACTTTGTTTCACTTCCTTTTGCACTTGGGTGCGGGAAGACTCTTTTCTAAACCTTCTAATCCGGATGAACTCGTGAGAGAAGAATAGCCGAACACTCGAGCACTTTCAAGAGGACTTCCTACTTCCATGCTTAGAATGTGTTTCAAATGAGTTTCAGGAGTGCTTCAACAGCAAAAACATAAGGCTGCAAGCAATTTCCTTCGAGTTTGTTCGTGATAAATCCACACTATGATTTTGGAAGCACTCACCGTTGACAAATAGTGAAGAGTTAGAGAGCTCTCAGTTCACTTTCAAAATTCAAATAAAGTACTGCTGACTCACCCAATCTGTAGCTGTTCGCTTCCATCAACTGTGTCGTTGAGATCCAGAGGATGTTGTCGATGCCGAGGTACCTGATCAGGATCATCGATTCATTCACAAGGCCACCAGGTCATTACATCTGCTACCAATGATAGTCACGGTCTAATTCAAGACATTGAAGTAGAACTAAAATGTCTCACTTGAGAATGCCCAATCCGCAGGTGTCCAACTGCTCGGCGAACGCCACATCGAATTTCTCTTTCCGCAGGAACTCCAACTCGTCTCTGCAATGAGAATCATACGGATACTGGGCTGACTCGATCATTTTCAGCCGCTGAACGGAGGGCACTACGATGAGATCATTCGGTTCATAGGATGTTCACTGGATTGGAACGTAATGAGAGCGAGAAATATGCAAATGGTTTTCATCCAGTAGGTTATTATCCGAATGTTCTCATCCGACCTAGTGCGGAACTGAGTGAGTAAGAAGAGATCTGAAAAATGCTCACCTTCGATGCAGAATGGCATCGCAAATGGCCAGCAGCGCATCTTCGAAGCCGTACCGAAGAGCGACGGTAGTGAACTCGACCTGAGAAGAAATCAAAGATCATTCAGTCACTCATGCAGTGACTTGAGGATAACTTGAATTCGGACAAGAATGATTCTCGGTTGCGTTTCTCATACTGTTCCTTAGAAGGGCTATTGTATCTTGATAATGCGAAAGAAAAAAGAAATAAAACATAATCGAACCTCTTCGAAACCGCTCTCACACGCAGCGTTGTACTCGTCGAAGGCAGAGCCTGAGTATTTTCGAAAATATTTGGGGTTGTTATTGTTTTCGCTTCTTCTTGTTTTGCTAAAAGACTGTTTTGAGCAATTCAGGACAATAGACAAATTGGCTCACTGATGTTCTTCATGTGAATGACTTTCAGCTTGGGGTGCACCGGGTTCTTGAACTCGGCCAGAGCCGCCGAGTATTCGGGAATGAAGAGGGTCTGGAATTTCAGAGTTCTTGAACCTCAAAACGAAGTCATTGTTCAACATCGATTAGATTCACTGTAGTTTTCAAGTTTGCAATGTGTTTCACCGACTTTTCAATTCTTTTAGGAGATTGAGAATGTTAATTTATTGCAGTCGCATTGGTAGAACACTCACAACATCATGCCCAGCATTTCGAATAGAAATAAGTAGACAAAATAAGTAGAGTGAGTTTCATAGAACACTCAAATTTCTCAGGAGACCGAAGTTACTTTGGTAAATCACTCACAACATCATGTCCAGCATTTGCTAGCGTCGTAGCAATCCGCCCGTTAGATATCAAGTGAGAAGCGGAGATCGAAGGACTGCAAAAATATCGATTGTAATTTTTTTTTTTTTTTTGTATTTTTTTTGTAATTTTGTATCAATCGGAAAGCTGAAACCAATATCATTTGTACCGAATACCCTTGTAATGATCACGATGAGACATATCAGAAGCGCAACTCATTTCTATTCTCATGATCACTGTGAAACATATCAGAAGCGCAACTCATTTCTATTCTCATGATCACTGTGAAACATATCAGAAGCGCAACTCATTTCTATTCTCATGATCACTGTGAAACATATCAGAAGCGCAATTCGATTTCATCCTTCCAGAGTGCAATTTCAGCACTTCTTCTTCCCTTCCGATTCCCTGCGCCAAGCAACACGTAAACATGTCAATCTTTCCTCGCCTGCCACTCCGATTGCACTCAAAAAGAGGGCGAGATTGACGGATTAGGGTGCTCAGGCAAGGCTTTTGGCTGATTTCAAGCCCATGCGCCGAAAAATTACTGATTTCCATGGCTTTCGTCTGTCTATTTGTTGCATGGCGATCTCATTATTCGAAATTCTGATTGGCAACTTGAGAATAGGTAAGAAAGAGAGTGGATGCGCGCATTTGTTTGTTTGAATCATCTTTTTTGCCAGAAGCTACATAGAGTCAGTAAATCACAAGGTTTCTGCTGCTTTAGCGATGATCAATTGGCATTTCTCAAAATTGATCCGGAATGTCAATGTTCACTGTTATTCGTGCCTTCGAATTCCAATGGAAATGCCAGGGGAATGAAGCCAATGATCATCGAACTAATCAAAGAAAGTGCATTTCTGCGACCCCAATGTTCCTTTCCATTTAGCTTCGGCTCCAAATCCTCAAATTCGAACTTCGGTTTTACTTCGGTCGGTATTTGCTCACATCACTGAGAAACTAGAGAGTAGGTTGAAATGACGAGAAACTGAAAACAGGTAATCTCTTACTTCTGCACTTTTGTTCAGTGAAGGGAACATTTTGATGTGGAATGAAAGGATCGAATTGCGAACAGAGAACCCTAGACTAATTTCACTCCCCGATTTGTTTTGTCTATCGTTGGCCAGACAAATGTCAGGCTGCGAATAGGGAAAGAGATCGAAAGCAACTTCTCCGGTCAGAAAAACTTGAGAGTGTATGAAAATAAGAGAGTCTCCTCTAACTTCCCTCCCTCTAATCGGAAGAGCCCCTAATTCGACTCTCGTGCGCAATTATAAAGAACGCCAAACATCAAAGGAATGCGAAATGGAGATGGGGATTGAAATCAAGAGCGATTGTCACGTTTCTCAGGAATTTCAGTGATTTTAGACTAATTGTGAGCATAAAGTTGGACTGAATCTCTCACCTGTAAACTAGTATCTTTCCAGCGCTACATAATTGGATGGTTGTCACGAAGAGTAATAACAGACTGAGCATCAATCTGGAAATGTGCGCTTGGTTGAGTTTCACGAAAACGAAATCGACAATCTAAAGTTTGTTAGTACTCGCAGAGAGACGAAGAGAACCAACAGAACAAACAGAGTTATTGGCAAGACGGCAGGCGGAAATGTGATATAGAAAGAATGAGGGAAGATGGAATGAAAAAGGGAGTTTTCTGGAGCCAGTTACTGGCAGAATCGAGGCCTTTTCAATGGAAGTGACAGCAATTGGGAGAGGTGGAAGGATGAAAGAGGAAGGATTCAGTCTAGTAAGAGATGGTGATTACATTGATAAGATATTGTAAGCACGGGCAGTGATCATTGATCTCTGGTACTCATCAGTAAGTGGAATCTGGGGCATAACACTGAGGAAATAGAGAATAGAGAGATTGCGCTAAAGCCGCGTGTTGAGAGAAAACGAGATAAAAACAGAGGCAGAAGGCGAGAAGAAGCAGAGGACAAGAGGAGGAGAAGGAAAAGACACTCTCCTCTCTTCACCCACTATCTTGTCTTTCTAACTAGCTAACTAGCCTTCATAACGGAGAGAGCAGGAGAGAAAAGCATGAAAAACTCTCTCGTTTCACATAGTCTATCGTAAATTCAGATTGAGAAGGGAGAAAGAGAAATGGGGAGAGAAATATAAGAGGAGCTCCTCAGATATTCAGCTTCTCGCAGGGTCAAGTCGTCTCGTTATTTTTCATCCTTCGCACACGTGCGGATTACAACGAGGACTAGAGGAGTGCATGTGGGATAAACAGCCGAAAAGCTCTTTATCCGAATATTCAGAGCAGAAAAAATGCTTGAAAACTGCTGAAACCTATCGAACTATCGAGATTCGCTTCTCTGATGGGAAGAGCTAGAGAAGCGAGAGATTCATTAGACAATCTGACCACTGCCGATGCATCAATTGAGAAGAAAGAGATGTGAAACGGCCCAACCCTCACCTATTGCCGAGACTACGCTCCAGTGAATATGATGGGCAACTCTCTCACGCATCAACATGTTGTGTGTGGAGAGGTAGACAGGTAGAGGCAGAGATAGCAAGGCGGAAGGGGAGGAAAGAGGGCGAGTGATGCGAGTGATGGTTTCACTCTGAGGAATACTCAAAATTATTTTTTCAAAAATGAAAAGGACAGAGTATCTAGGCTTCTCTCACTGTTGAGTTTATTTCCCTCTATCACTGTCTCACTGCTATTGAGAGGTAAAGATTGCAAGGCGGACGGGGAGAAAAGAGGGCGAGTGATGGTCTCACTCCACGCCATACTAGACTATTGAGAATATCCGCCTAAGAATGCAAAATGGAAAGAGTCAGAGCAGCCTTTTATAGTGCGACTCCCAGCGACAATACGTCAATGTTTCGCAATTAGAATTCGAGGTACCTTCCACGTGATCAGTGAACTATCAGGCTGATTCGGGGAGTAGTTTGAGGGGAAAGAGATCAAAGGAACACTGTCTCAAGGCGAGAGAGCACAGGGAACGAGGAGAGTAGTGCGCTCGAGAGGGAAGTAAATGATGGTGAGGGCACAGATAAGCGACCTAGCCGCGACCTAGTCTGGCACAAGGGTACCACGGGAACTATGTGGCCGATTGATAAGAGGGGAGATTAGAGAAGTCAGTAGAGGATTATTTGATCGGCATCTTGACTCTGATGATAGAATCTCCGGAGATATGATATGTTCGCTTATTTCAGAATTGATTGAACAAAATCAATTTTAGTGTGCATTTTATTGTTTTGTTTGTTAAATATTTAAACGTGGAATCAAACTTAAAATGGAAAACATGAGAAGAAAATACAAAAAGAAAAATAGAAATATTAAATCTGACCGGTGATGCGCTCCGTTTCAACTCTCGCGGGAGCTCCCGGTATTCAAACTACTGTTTTTGTCTCTTTGTTTTTGTTTTGATTTCTCGCTTAATTCATGTCCAATTAGTGCTAATACTGTCATATCACATGCACAAGCATTATATCTTGCTCACTAATGCGTTCGATTGCTCATTAAATATTGTTGCTATCCTTTTTACGCGAATCTACTTTTGCTCGTCGACCTATGTCGCTTGTTTTCTCTCAGTGAAACTCGTGTTTAGTATGAGTTCGACGCCCGAATGGCTTGACGGTCTCATCGCAAACAAGGACACGCTCGTTTCCAAGCTGGAGAGCGTCGGCTTCCTCGACAGCGCATTCGTAAACGATGGTGGGGCCGTTTATATTTGTATCTCGTTCTATATTTATTGGTCCAAGCTCAAATCTCGCTCAAATATCTTGTCTAGTTTCTACTGGGCTAATTACTGATACTTCTGGGCTGTATTATTCAAGAGTAGTGTATGCTTTCAGTGAGATAGACCCGTTACTCAGCTCATTTCCTTGATTTGTCTCTATTACTTGGGGTTCAATGGCGTTTCCTATGTTTCTGTATCTCGATCAGTGCTCATAAAAAAACTATTTAAATATTTAATTATCAAATTTGTAGTCGAGAACACGCTCGGCGCGGGCGTGGATTCGGTGATGCGGGCGATGAACGAGGTCGACCGATTGGAGGTTGGTGTTTGTATTTGTTATTTAATTAATCGATTAATTAACTAATTAAATTGGTGTTCCACTTTTGTCTTTGTATTGACTATGATTCTGAGGAAGCAGAATCAGAATATTCGTTAGTAACGCTCGTTAATCAAATGACAGTGAGTGTTGGCCCCATAATGCGTGAAACTGATTGGTGTTATTTTCAAATATTAGTCATCATGGTAGTGATGATTGAATTTAAAAAAATAAAACTGATAGATGGTAGGGTGCTTGCTCTTTTGATTAAAGCTGTTCATTGCGAATCGTGTTTACATATTATTGATACTGATTTCAATAACATCCTTTCTCCTTACAGACACAACTGAAGGCGAGTGAGCAGGAATCGGTAGTGCAGCTGGCGAGACAGTTCCTCAAGGTACGGTAGCTATTTTAGTTAATTCGTTAATGTATATTTTTAATAAGTTATTCTAAACTGCGGGTGCATAAGTAGGCGCTGGCGTTAATTAATGAAGGAAATAATTTTAATTATAGTAGTTCTAATAATGTGGGAGAGGAGTGAATGCAATGTTTTCGCTTAAATTTTCTTCACTGCTTTCTACCGTAATCTAGTGGGTGCTTAATCGATAATTTATTGCGGGATGTAGGTTGTAATCACTACTTTTTGTGTACCGTGTGAAAATTTTGCGTGAGAACATTGAAGTTTCGAGGCTTCTAGGGATCAAACACTCAGTGATCAAGATTTTAATATTTGCAATGGCACGTATTCACAGTGATCTAGTCTTGAAGGTAGTTACTGTAGATGCTTCAGAGGCATTACCACGCTTGAAGGGGCATCCGATCATTTGTTTGATTTCCAGTCGAAATGGTCTTATGAAGATGATAGATGCAAGTGTGTTCAGACCCACAGTAAAGTAGGCAGTGTATTGAACGGTAGTTTCAAGCACTATCGGTATTTTGATGACTGAAATGCAGTAATTCGCGAGGAATCTAACACAAACTGGCTCACGAAAGATCTCAACCCACTGGAAGTAGGCTCTGCTACTGATTGTGATTGCGGGTACGATACTTTGTGCGAATAATCCTAGTGTTACCAGAAGTTCATCCCTGGCTTTTCCGGTGCTCACTTGAACGCCTATAATTGAGATACGATCACGGTAGCATAGATACAGTATACCTCGCTGAGATTTGTGCCAGAATACGTAACCTAGAGTTCCGAGATTGAAGGCCACAGCGATTATAGGTGGGAAATACATGTAGTAGTTATATATCTAAAATGTAGGGTTACGGTAGTCATGATGAATAGCGAACTGGTCTCAGTTCGCGATTATTAAAGAAGAGCAGCGGAGAGCAGTCGGAGTACGGTACTGGCACTCCATTGAAGACGGTTAGGTATAAAGCAATGAACTTAAGGATTGATCGATCATTGATGTGTAGGGTGATAAGACGTTTCGGAAAAATAAATTCAGAAAAGGACGTTTCAGAATTTTTTCCAGAAACTATTTTCCAGAAGAGCGCGCACATCACTTTTGAAGCAATTTGCGCATGATTAAAACAAGATTTTCTTATTTCTATTAATCAATTATGTTTCAACTCGATTAGGAGAACTCGATAACAATAATAATGTTGTCAGTAACTGAATGTAAGCAGTTTCCATTTTGAAAATTTCTGAAACGTCCTTTTCTGAAATGGGAGTTTTTCAAGTTGTTTCTCCGAAACATCTTATCACCATGTGTAGATCAAGACTCACATGGGGTACGGTGATGATGATTAGAATAATGATTAGCACGTAAACATTGAATTTGCGCCCTATCACGATTCCTACGAATCGACCGATTGCTACTGTCTGAATCTTCGTGTTTAACTATTCGATGAATAGGATATTAGTTACTGGAATAACTAGGTGTGCTGAGAATTCGGCAGCAGTCACTGTATTGTGAGTTATCGTGCATACAAGCGCCGTCGATTTTATATCCTTTAATTTTCATGCTACCGATTGTATAAGTCCTGTGGCGTACTCTGGTAGTGAAGAATGAGAGGAAAATGAAGTATAGAGCAATAGGCTGCGACATGATGAATTGCCCAAATGTGGCGAATATTATGGATGTCTGAGTTGAGGGATTACGGCAATCTAGAGGAGTACCGTACTCTGTAGAGTCGCATTAGCTCTGGTCTCCTTACACAACAGTAGAAAACGAACAAGATGGGGATGAATCCGACCCATCGACATAGAGCGATAATTTGAGCCGTGCATGAAAAAAGGTATTGTAAGGGTGGGCCGGAGTGAGACAAACCTTTGTAATCTTCTGGGAATCTAGCGCGCAAGTTCCAGTATAATTGCCTGGAAGGGGTGATAGACTAACAGTCAACGAATACAAGATATTGTAACCTACATAGCTTGACTTCGAGTGAGTTACTTCTGCGGTGTGCAACTTGCGTGTGGCTTGGGATTGATAGAAGAATGTTGCTCGTATTTTTCACTGGGCCGTGTGAAAGCTCGACAAATCTCAGAGCGTTTTCACGGAATGTACACTTCAGTCAATTCTCACTGTTTTATCGGTCTGAGATTTACGAACAAAAAGTGATCAATAATCTCGGGTTCGTTGAATTGATACGGTCATACTGCTGACTTCCGTGTTATATTTAGAATGTTTTCCCAGTATCTTGAGGAATTCCTGTCGGAATGGCTTGATGAATACGATGGAGGCCAGGGTGTTTAGGCCGACAGTAAAGTAGGAAGTGTATTCAACAAAGTCTTCGAGGCCTTTCGGAACTTCGATTACTGAAATACCGCTTTGCTCTTGTGATCTACCGTAGCCTGTCTCACGAAAGAAATCAATCCACATGAAATAGGCACGACTGCTGATAGTGATTGCGGGAACGATACTTTGTGCTAGTAGCCCTAGGGTGATGAGGAGTTCATCTCTAGCCTTTGCAGTGCTGACTTTGGTTCCTGTAGAAACGAATGGATTACGGTAGCCCGACTACAGTATACCGCGTTGAGATTTGTGCCAGTGCACGTAAGCATATGTAGCTATATTGAAAGCAACAGCGATTATTGGCGGGAAATACATGTAGTAGTTGTAGAGCTGATGTTGTGGAGGGTTACGGTAGCTTGATAATATTTGCGAAACCTGTCTTAGGCTTTCATCGGCAAAGAAGAGTAGAGGGGAGCAGTCTAGGTAAGGAACGGGGACACCTTCGAAGATGCTTACGTACAGTGCTGCGAACTGAAATGGCAAGAATCGATAAGTGCAGGTAGATCAGGCCAACGTGGGGTACGGTAATGAGGTTGAGTAGAGCAATCAATGCGTAAACGTTGAGCTTCAGGCCGATTACGACGCCGAGAAAGCGACCAATAGCGACTGTCTGAAATTTGTACCTGTGACTATCGATTCTCAAGACTAGTTTGGATACCGGAATAACCAAATGCGCTGAGAATTCGGTAACTGTCGCTCCATTATGCGTGAGGGTACAAATTAGCAAGTTGGACAGAATATCCTGAATTGGTCAGAGATAGTTGGAATAGTGAGTTTCTTACTCTGCCAGTGAAAAAGGAGAGAAAGATGAAATAGAGTGCGATAGGCTGAGACATGATGAATTGGCCGAACGCGGCGAATATTATGGATGTCTGATTGGAGGGATTACAATAGTCTGGACAGGCACTGTACTTTGTAGAGGTGAATCAGCTCCTTTCTGCGGATGCAACAGTAGAATACGAAGAAGATTGGAATGAATCCAACCCATCGACAAATAGCAATTAGCCGAGCAGTGCATGCAATAATCCGATTATAAGAAGAAAATATAATGGTTACCTTTGTAATCCTCTGGGTAAATGGATCTCATGTTCCAGAAAACTTGCCTTAAGATAAAGGTTTCAATTAGATTGGAGATGGTAAACGAATTGGCACCTACATATCGAATATTGGTAGGTGAGACCTGATGTTTGCAAAGAACCACAGTAGGCAGGGGTAGTGTGTCGAAATGAATTTTTCTCACGATTGAAAAAAGGAGAAGTCTCTAGCGGGTTTGTCGTATTCAGACGTTGTTCACACTGTTTTATCTGGCTGTCAACAGGCACAATCAAGCGATCAATCCTCCTTTCGTCCATTTGACGGCGGTTGAATTGAGATTGTGACGGTATTCTCCCTTTCGTATTTCGAATTGAAAGGGCGACAGAACAGCTTGGTGAATTCCACTCGGAATGCTCTGATGAAGACGATTGAGGCGAGCGTGTTTAGACCGACAGTCATGAACGCGGTGTATTCAGTGATGGTGGAGAGGAGTGGCGGGACTTTGATCACTGAAATGGATTCATTTCTCGCCATTAGTCAGCAGTTTGTTGCAAGAGGCTAACAGAAAGTTTGCTAGTAGTAAGCGACTAATTTCTCACGGAATATCTCCACCCAGAGAATGTAGCCGCGCGCGCAGATGGTTATGGCGGGCACGATGCTCTGCACCAGCAGACCCAGGGCGACGAACAGTTCATCACGAGCGCGGTCAGGCCGAATCTCGGTGCCTGAAGGGGTTATTGATTGAGGGGTACGGTAACTACGGTATACCCCGCTTGGACTTGTGCCAGAAGACGTAGGCAAGCGTGCCGAGATTGAAGAGGACAGCGACGACTGGCGGGAAGTACATGTAGATGGTGTAGGGCTGAATAAGAACGGTTCTTCGAAGTCACTCGTCTTTTTCAATTGACCTGTCGGATCTCGAATGATCGAACAAAGAGGAGAGGCGAGCAGTACTGCCGGGGAATGGGCACTCCATCAGTGATAGTCAAGTAGAGGATGAAGTACTGTGGATGGGGGATTACGGTACATCAATTCGTCTGACATACGTGCGGAATAGTAGTTACGACGAGCAGTAGCGTCAGGAAGTAGACATTGAGACGAATGCCAATGACGACGCCGAGAAATCGACCGACTGCTACGACCTGTGAAAGGATATTGAATAGTTGTAAGTTTTTACTGCACTGTCATATAATTTCGACTAGAAGCAGAGTACCGGAATGACAAGATGACCCGAGAACTCGAGAATTGTACAGCTGTTGTGGATTACGGTGCACATGAGCATGGTGGATTGGAGATCCTGAAGGAGTTGGTGCTTGGAGCATCGTTGCTCGGTATTACTCACCCTTGCAGTGAAGAACGAGAGGAAGAAGTAATATGATGCAATCGGGAGAGTGAGCACGAACTGCCCAAAAGCTGCGTAGATGATTGTGGTCTGAAACGTATCATCCGCAACTTCAAGGCAACTTTTGTCGAAATAGAAAAACCAGGCCAACCTTGTACACCTGGATGAGATCCCTTCTGCGAATGCAGCAGTAGATGATAAAGAATATGGGAATGTAGCCGAGCCAACGAATGAGAGCGATGCCGCGAGCGGTTTCTGTTCGTGTCAGAATTATTCTAGTTAAGTATATTTATAAAAAGAGAAGTTAGATTATCTTACGTTTGAAGTCCTCAGGAAAGCGCGCGGGCAGATACCAGAATGCTCTCCTACAATAATAAGATAAGCCAATTATCTTAGGTTGCAAGCTCACGTCATTTCAAGAAGAGAAGAGTGTCTGCGCACTCGTTTGGAACTTTGTTGTATCGAGGGTATTCACCCCCTCTCTACACTATAGTCCTACTCATTAGCATATCGCACGGACTGTCTAGCCATCCCCTCTCTACGCTATTAGCATATCGTATCGATCGTCTGGCTATCCCCTTGTCCTCCCTCATCCCTCGATTAGCATACGCATTAGCATGTCACCCTCGCGTCTCGAGAGGTGAACTCGTCA
>LS489079.1:10877-40488 GCA_900490845.1 Pristionchus japonicus | reverse complement strand
AGTTAGGATCTTTGGACTCATCTTTCTTCTTCGGATTCATTTCTTGTCGCTTGCCGCTGTGACACTTCACAATTGGAGCAAGCCTCGTATGAAGTCGGATCGCCTTTCCTCTCTTCTTCCCTTAGACTAGTCGCTACCGAGATCCCGGATCCCGGATGGCCAGTCCTCCTCAGAAGTTCATAAAGAGGACACCTTCGATACCTTCATGGCCGTCTTGAAATGTCTCCGTCCATCGACACGAGATCCGTGGCGTGATACCTCCGAAGACTTGCCAGGGGCTGGGGAGGGATTCTTGAGGCGGCAGTAGATGGTAGACTAGAGAGGGGAAAGTCGCCTCTCCATCAGAGCGAAATGGAGAGGGACCGCTCACGACGACTGACCGAGACAAGAATGGACCCTTTTCAACCCCGGGGGTACATTAAATCCTATGTTTTTATATTTTTGTATCCCGCACATGCAAGCACTCTTTCATTTTATGAAATAAAATTTACTGCGTTTGGGGTTCTAGGTAGCGGCAGCATTTTTATAAGGATCCTGTTTTCAGTTTTTTCATCATAACTTTGTCGAAAAAAATCGAAAATTCGATTTCTAAAAAGATTCTTGTTTCTCATATTTTTGCGCGTTTTTAGAGCCGTAGAACAAGTTTCTAGCTTAACTGGGTCCTGAGATACAAAATAGCCGGGTCCAGAACCGGGGAATCCCTAAAAGCCGGCTGTGGGACTGGTGGACCGGATAGTTCGAATCCTTGTCACCAGGGTATGTATCCATCATAATATGGTTGATTTCAATTGGGTTTGAAAAATCTAGTTCCCGGGCTCATACATTCTCTCCTGATTCTCATGGTAAATTAGAATGAGCGCAGAGCGAACAACCAAGTTTACATGACGGTTACGGTAGTGGTTTCTCCGATTCTGTTGAGCGTCTTGTTGCGCAGGATTAGTTGCTTGAACATCTCTCGGAAATGTTTGATGCAGACCATGGAAGCGAGCATATTCAGCCCAGTAGTTACATCGCCAGAAGTATCGATCAGGTCCTTTAGCCAGGGCACGATTTGCAGGCCTGAACACGTGTTTTCTTGGAGTGAAAGAGGCTTGTGTTACCATAGACTTCCAGGATGGAACGATATCCTTTTGTGCTCATAGTTAGTGCGGGAACAACGCTCTGGATGAGCATAGCTCCGGCAATGAACAGTTCATTGACTGTGCGATGCGAACTCTTTACGTAGGCATCTGTGAAATTCGTATTATTCGGGCTCGATTCTTCATCATTAAACCTGCGGTGTATCTCTTGTAGAGTAAATATCCTGCGGTAACAGAGTTCAGAAGTACAGCGATGAAAGGAATGCCCAAGATGTATCCATTCCAGAGCTAAAAACATGTAGACTACATCAGGGTACACTAGGAATCTCACGTACCATGATGGGTACGATTTCGTAGTAGAATAGCAGAGGCCCGCAAATAGAGTTCTCCGTAGGACGGGAGACAAAGAACATGTAGACGACATCTGCGATCTGGAGAGCGGTTTTGAAGGTCGTTCTCAAATTTCCAATACTAACTATCGGGATACTTGCAACGGTGAAGAAGAGCAAGTTCCAAGCGAGAGCCAAGTTGATCTTGAAGACTATGATGAACAAGCGAGAGATGCTGATTGCCTATTATTATAATATTTGTTTATTTTGTGTTTCCATGAGCTATTTTACGGTCAGTGCATTGAACGAAATGAAGTTCAGCAGTGCAGTCCCCATACGGAGGAATGTGCACGTGAAGACTGTAGTTGGCACTTCCTGAATTCATTCTTGCCTTGGATGGTTTGAACTCAATTTGCTCCGGATCAGTCTTTTTGCTTCAAAAGTGTGTGAAAGTTATAGTTCCTGCTCCAGTCTAGAGCAGATAGAGATCTTTCAGCACTTCAAACTCTAATTGTTGCGACGCGCTGGCCACTTGAGAGATCAAAAAGATCGGACCTGATTTACGTAGACTGCCATCCACGTGTTGAATACAGTGTAGGGAAGGGTCAGCACGTATTGAACGATGCCGGCGAAGACAATTGTGGTCTAAAATCAACGGTGGTACTTTTTAGTCAGAGTCAGGTCAGAGTGGTTTTAGTCAGACTGAAGTACCTTGTATCGCCGGATGATGTTCGGATTCTGATAGATGCAAACTGCGAGAAAGTAGATGGGTAGGTAGCCAAGATTTAGCAGGATGGCACTGCGAATCGCGTTCGCCTGGTAGGCGGCATGGAAGGTTGAAGGATTTCCGTAGTAGATTTGGGGAGAAGGGAGCGAGGCCATTCTCGAGCCTTGCAGTATCGGCACTGAGAGATGCTCAGGAGTTCAGGCGTGTACCTTTAAATAACTGCACATGAAAGGATGTTTTTGTGTTAACAGAATCGACAAAGGGCAGACGTGAAAGCGAACTCTTAGAATTCCGAAAGGGAGGAGTGTACATTTATAGTTCAGCATCCCTGATCTTGTACGATATAGGAGGTTCGACCAATATGCTGTCAATTTGATTCTGAACGATATGTAAGAGCCAGAAAGTTCAAATAAGAGCTACTTCTTGTCAAGAGACACGACAAATACTAGGTTCCGTCTCGAGTGAGGTGCACGAAATAGCCAGAGGTGCGGCTCGCTAATGAGAAGCTAGAGTATTTGCGTAAGAGAAGAATGAAGCTCGAAATTCATCGAACTATCACGAATTACTGCCCGTGAGAATAACAAGAGGTATGCTGGATATAGCCTCCTCAGCATCAGTAATATCACGCACAAAGATGTTGGACAAGGTCGAGTTCGTGCTAGAGTTGAACGAAATCAACCCTCGCTTTGGGTTTTCGAATTGCAAAAGAGAAATAGAAAACCATGAGTACGAGTCTGATTTCTTTCTCTACGAAATCTACTAAGAATCTTCGTTCTTTAGGTAATGTTCTCACAGCGGATTTTTTTATCGTCTTCAGCGTTGAGTAATTTGCGTAGACAAGGAAGTCATTTTATCGAACAGATGAAGATATTCAGTAGGCGATCAAGTCAACCTGACGGTTACGGTAGTGTTATCACCGATTCTGGTAACTGTCTTTTCGCGCAGCACCAGTTGCTTGAACATCTGTCGAAAGTGCTTGATGCAGATCATAGAAGCGAGCATATTCAGCCCTGTAGTCACATCTCCAGAAGTATCGATGAGATCCTTCAACCAGGGAAGGGTTTGCAAGCCTCAAATGTATGCTTTCTTCGGAGAACGGAGGCTACAGTTACTTGAGATACCATATACTTCTAGAATGGACCGATATCCTTTCGTGCTCATAGTCAGTGCGGGGATTACGCTCTGAATCAGCATAGCGCCAGCAATGAATAGTTCATTGACTGTGCGATGTGAACTATTCAGATGGGCGTCTGAAGGATCTACTTTGATCAGACTAGTTTCGAACCTTTTGAACCTGAGGAGTATCTCTTGTATAGCAAATAGCCTGCGGTCACAGAGTTCAGAAGTACAGCGATCAGAGGAATCGCGAAGATGTATCCATTCCAGATCTAAACATGAAGAAAGAGAGCGTCAGGTTATTCTGGGAATCTGACGTACCATGATAGGTACAAATTCGTAGTAGAACAGGACGGGTCCACAGATGGTGTTCTCTATCGGACGAGAAACGAAGAACATGTAGACTACTGTTAACTGGAACGCGAATGATATGATACTTGTTCTTGTAGTTGCTACGAACAACAGGAAGACTCGCTACTATGAAGAAGAGAATGTTCCAAACAAGACGGTCCAAGTTGATCTTGAAAATTATGATGAATAAGCGAGAAATGCTGATTGCCTGTAAATGTTTTTGTGCTAGTATTAATTACCATGCTTACAGTCAGCGCATTGAATGAAATGAAGTTCAGAAGTGAAGTACTCATTCGAATGAAGGTACACATGAAGACTGTAGTTTGGACTTCCTGAATGGACTCTAGGTTCGGGAATTGCGAACTTTGAATGCTCCGGATTAAGGCTCTTTCTCCAATCAAGAGTAGATAGAAATATTTTTGTCACTTGATGTTGCGGCACACTGATTACATTCAAAATACTCACCTGATTTACGTAGACTGCCATCCAAGTGTTGAAGACAGTGTAGGGAAGGCTCAACGCATACTGAACAACACCAGCGAAGACGATGGTTGTCTGGCAATAATACTTTGTGTTTAAAGTGCTCAGCAACGTGTACCTTATAGCGCTTGACGATATTCGGATTCTGATGTATACAGACTGCAAGAAAGTAGATGGGGATATAACCAAGGTTGAGAAGGATTGCACTACGAATGGCGATTGACTGGTAGGCAGCATGGAAATAGGATGGATTCCCATAGTAGATTTGAGGAGGTGGAAGCGACACCATTGGAGCGCTGGACGATCCACTGACAGAGACGTTCGGAAGGCAAGCGCT
This sequence comes from Pristionchus japonicus, assembly GCA_900490845.1. Taxonomy (NCBI): domain Eukaryota; kingdom Metazoa; phylum Nematoda; class Chromadorea; order Rhabditida; family Neodiplogasteridae; genus Pristionchus; species Pristionchus japonicus. The sequence goes on along the minus strand of LS489079.1, from coordinate 36,069 downwards.
CTGGATAAATGCGCATGAAAAATATTTGCATTGACAAAGTTTTAAAAAAAACGCTGATTTATTCCGCGAATAAACTGGTTTAGAAACAAACTGCTACTTTATTATAGGGAATGAGGCAAGAACAGAGTTCCGTATTGAGTGAAGTGCAAGTTGTAGCCAGTGTTGCGATTCCCTAATGAGAAGCTGAAGTGTTTTTCGTAAGGCAACGAATGAAGGGTGAGATTCGAAGAACGAGGGTCACTGAGGCAAGAGAATAACAAGCTGGGAATAGTAGCCTCACGAATAGCACGCACAGATCTTTTGCACAAAGTGAGAATCATGCCAAAGTTGAACAAATTCGACAACTGTCCTTGATCTTTGGAAGGAGACATACAAAACCATGAGAAGTAGTAATTTCTTCTTCTCTGAATCCAACTGAGAATGCATAGTTTTTGGACAATGTTCTCACGGCGTATTTTTTTTAATGTCGCGCGATGAAGCTACGTATGAGACATGGAAATTATTTTATTGCTCTCTGCTCGGATAGAGGTTTATTTTTGAGTTTACATTAACGTTACGGTAGTCACATCTCCAACTTTGGAGATCGATTTGTCGCGGAGTACCAGTTGCTTGAACATCTGGCGAAAGTGTTTGATGCAGATCATAGACGCAACCATGTTCAGTCCAGTAGTCATGTAGCCCGAGGTCTCGATAAGTTCCTTCAACCACGGATCGGCTCTCACACCTGTGTTTGATTTTTATTTGTTTTAATGGGGCATGTGGTACCATATATGTCTTGGATAGACCGATAGCCTTTTGAACTCATGGTCAGGGCAGGAATGACACTTTGAACTAGCAGAGCCGCTGCTATGAATAGCTCATTCACAGTGCGACGTGAGTTTTTCAAGTAGGGCTCTGAACGAATGTTTCATTGATCAGGGGAGGTTCAAGGAATCGAACCTGCAGAGTATCTCTTGTAGAGCAAATAGCCTGCTGTTATTGAGTTCAAGAGTACAGCTATTAGAGGAATCCCGAAGATGTATCCATTCCACAGCTGAATGGAGTAGACGTCAGGGAATACTGGGAATACTCTCTCTCCTTTTGCCATACTCTCTCGTCAGTCATTGTCAGTATGAATGAAGTTGGTCAGTTCAAAGCTCACAAGCATAGGCGCCAGCTCGTAATAGAATAGGAGAGGTCCGCAGATTGCGTTGTTTGAAGGTTTTGAAACGAAGAACATGTAAACGATGTCTGCTAGCTGGAAATGGTCTTTCCCTTTTTGAAATGGTCTCAGTTACTGACTATCGGGAGGCTAGCAACTGTGAAGAAGAGAATGTTCCATAGTAGACCACAATTCAGCTTGAAAACTATCATGAGTAGACGGGAGATGCTGATTGCCTTGATATTATTATTATTCAGTTCTGTAGTTCGTGAAATTACGGTTAGAGCGTTGAACGAGATGAAGTTGAGTACGGATGTGCCCATGCGGATGAAAGTGCACAGGAAAACGGTTGTTTCCACCTCCTGGAATACTTTTTCTCATGAATTTTGGACATACGTGACCACTAGCCAAATATTTTTCCCCAATTGTAAAGTGTGTGAAAGTTAGCCCCTGAAAGTGTATTTTCCACACTCTATTCCTGGGATAGTAAAGTAGTGACCAGCTCTTCAGTCTGTTGTTTTTCGAGTAGCAGACCACTTGAGAAGCAGATATCTCACATGATTGACATAGATCGCAAGCCAGGTGTTGAATATAGTGTAGGGAAGGGTAAGGACGTATTGGACTACGCCAGCGAAAACAATTGTTGTCTAAAATAATGATTCTTTTTGCGAAATGTTTTAAGAAGCGCACCTTGTAGCGCCTGACGATATTCGGGTTCTTGTAGATGCAAAGAGCGAGGAAATAGATGGGCAGGTAGCCCAGATTGAGGAAGATCGCGTTTCGGATGGCATCGTGTTGATTGGCAGCATGGAAGTGCGAGGGGTTGCCGTAGTACAGTTCGGGAGGCGGTAGGGAGGCCATAGTGGAGCTTGGTGAATGATAGCTTCTGATATTTTTGCAATTACGCGCCGTGAATAGATGTTTGCAAATTAGAAACAATTGGGTGCAATCTCAAGGATGGACAAGAAATAGCCAACGGCAGGTCTCGTTAATAAGAAGAGTCTGGAGTGTTTACGTGAAACGGGGGCATGAAGCTAGAGATTCGGAGAACAATCACGGGTCAGCAAGGCACGAGAATAATAGCGAGAATAATAAGAAAAGATGTTTCCGGGAGTAGTAGGCTCAGGAGTATCACGTATCGTACTGTGAACGTGCCGAGATCTCACAAAATCACGCCTCATCCGTGATATTCTCACCTTGTGATCGTGAGGTAAACAATGAGGTCGAAAATACGCGCAGTTGTGTGTCTTGAGGGTAGTAGGGAACGATGAGACCAACGATGTGGAATTCATTTTCGAAAATAATAATAATAATATTTAATTATTGCAGGAGCACGGCATCATCCCGGACGCGGACCTGCGCACGGCGGTTGCGAAGGATGCAGTGAGTAGGGGTGGTCTTTGATCTTTGATCTCTGGGCAGATATTTATTAATGGAATTTACAGCCTAGACAACTGTGGAGAATTAGCTATGTTTTTTTTTCAATGAGAACGCAATTGTTATTACCGACCAGCGAAATTGGTGATACATGTTGGGAGGTTGAAACTTGTTAGTTGTTAGGAACATATTTGACGCATTTTCAGACGCCGCGTGCCGAGAAGGCGGCGAACGCGTGTGGCGCGCGTCAGGCGCCCGCGACGGAGGCGCGACGCGCCGCCGCGGAGAAGCGCGAGGAGGGCGAGGCGGTGACGCCGCTGACGGCGGACGAGCTGGAGAGCGTGCCCAAGTACATGAAGGGGAGATTGGCGCTCAGCGAGGTTAACGAGGTTTGTGTTTTATAAGTTGGAAATGTGTTTCACGGGGTGATCTTGTGCCGACTGGATTGCGATTCCTTAGTAGACCTTTCGCATTGTGTTGTAGAAAAAAAAGTGGCAAAGTACATGAATGGATAACAATGCTGGCAATGAGTGAGGCTAACGATGTGAGTTTGTGTGAATTGGAAGAGATGAGTGTTTTTTTTTAATTTCGAATGGGATGAAATAGTTTGATGGAACTCGTAGGAAGAAGACCAGTATGAAGAAGAAATATCTGAAGTTTGGGTTTTTGTGGTTGGTTCAAACATTTAAGGGGTTTTTGTTTGTGTTTCACGGTCAGTACGAATGAGACTATAGTGCCGCAGTACCATTGGGAAGTAGAGTGCGATTTGAAAAAAAAAATAGTATTACCATGAACTTGCCTTCTTCATGTTGTCGTTACGACCTGCTTGCTACCATAGTCCGTCCCCATACGTCAATCCACCGTAATCTCCCCTCCCCTCTCCAGGTGGTCCGCTGTCTATCCGCCTTCCTCAAGTACAAGCACGACCTGCTCTCCGGCAACCCGAACAAGCTGTCGATGAAGGAGAAGGACATGGTGTACGCGTGGCGGGACCAGGTACGGTAGTCAATCGATATGGATTATGATATGATGAAAAGTACACGGTAGGTGGAAAAAATGATATCGTAAGAAGCTAAACGGTATGCTAGATGTAGGAGAAGCGTGTACGCGTGGCGGGACCAGGTACGGTAGATGTGTGGGGAAACGGTATCCGATTGAGGATACTGTAGGAGGCAATAGGGTAGGGTCCCCGTCTTCTTTCTATTTTAGTTTTTCATTTTGTTTTCTTCATTTGTGTTTCACGGTCTGGACAAACCGGGTAAGAATAGTGGGGCAGTGATGTAAAAATGCGTTGTAAAAAATATTAATTTACATAGCACATCCAAGAAATCATACGAGCTTCGGTTTGATTTCTACTTGAAAGGTTTGACGGCGAAGGATTACGGTAATCGGTCGTCGTTTAATCGATATTTGATCTCTCAGGGCAGCGACTCGTCCACGACGTACTGCCTGGACACGGAGCTGCGCGATCGTCTGCACGAGAAGCACAAGAAGAACATGAAGGTATACGGTAGTCAGGGAGGAGGGAGGGTACGGTAGTCAGGGAGATATCGATTTTTTGCAATAATTTTGTTCCTAGTGGAAAATGGCGTAGAATTTTTGAATTTCTGGAATGATTGCCAGTGGCAATGATTTTGTGTGGAAGCTAGCGGGAGAGTAAGGGTGATGGGAATCGAGAAGTGATTTTATTATTTTCTTGAAATTTGTAAATTGCAGACGGTCCTGCCCATCCTGCGGCACCTGAAGCGGATTCGGGAGACGCGCGACAAGGGAGCGAATCGAATCTACCCGCTCGCGTAGAGTACGGTAGATACCGTATACCTATTGATTACCGTATCTCAGACTGATTATAATCGATCTGCGCTTTACCCTTTGCTCTAACACTGTAACTAGTTCCTCCTGATTCGCTTTAGTTTCACTTCTATTTGATCTTCTATTTGATCTTTCTTCTCGTAATCTCATTTTTCGTTTTCACTTTATTCTGTATTGTCGATGTGATCTTTCCGCAATTACTGTAGATACCATACCCTTTCCTACTTGTAAATAGTTGCCTGCTCTATTCAACATCTCATTTGTCTGCTCAGAGTCTGATAAATTCATTTGTTAATGGAGTTTGTAAATCGAATATTGATGATGTTATCGGCATTCAATAATATCTTGAGTATTCTTATCGATCGATGATGATGTTTTACAGTAATCCGCTATTTCACAGATCTCATTATGTCGAAGGAATTCCCGGTTCGACTCGTGCTCGAGGAGGATAACGACGGAAAGAAGACCAAGTATCGAGTGGCCTGGGAGTCAGTTTATTCGAGTTTGTTATAATTAGGCCTTTTGCATGTGACAAAGAACAGTCGGAAGTTCTTGGATAACTGGCCCAGAACAGCCGGTCTGATTGGCAAATGGGGTGACTGCTAGGGACCACCAAACCGCAAAATTAAAATTGAGAGCCGGGGAAAGGTAAGTGCCACATGAGAAACGTCGAACTAACCGGGATTTCAAATATGCGCGTTAAATTTCTATTTTAATTATTACCGACTTATTTGGAAATGCAGCTCTCCAATTCTCAGCTCATCGATATATTTCGTACATATAGAATATTCAGCGAGAAAATAAGCGAAATCGTAGAGAGCGAACATGAGTAATTTCAGTTTTGATTTGCACGGTTTTCAAACACAATTCATTGAAAAACGCTTGAAGCGATGCAGCCTCCCAATTTTGTTCTCAAGTTGTACAACAGACTTCATATTAACATTCAGCGAAAAACTAGAGAAATCGTAGAGAGCGAACATCTTTAAATATGAACTGGAACACATTAATGATAATGACAGGTTACTGTAGGTTTCCCATCTGGAAGTGGGAAAGTATTGATTTATTGGGTCCCTTAGCTGTTCCTAGTTCGACAAACTCGATATTGTTCTTTGTTTTATGCTTATAATCTTCTTTTGCGAATCAAATAGTATGTCTTAGACGTAAATAAAAGAAGAAAATCATTGTTCTCCAGTATTCATCATGTGATACAGTATACCTCGAAAATAATCAGTCCCATTGCTGCCTTGACATGATCGTAACTACGTCTAAAGTGATCAATTATGGGTTATATGATTTTAATCGTCCAAATAAAAGCAAAAATAAAAAGGAAAAGTGAATTTGAAATTTACAACAATTGACACAATGAACGGTCGCGACCCAACTCAGCTGGCACTACACCACGAGAGGCGGGGCTTAGTGAGGACGTCTGAATCTCGTTTAAATGGAAATCTTTTAAAATTCTGGAAACGCTATCATGATTCTGCATCGTCGATTACCCAAAACCAGAGAAATAGGATTTTTAGAACGAGTTTCGAGTTTTGCGTGGTGGTCCCTAGGTGACTGCGCAAGGTATCTATTATAGAAATAAAACGTTCCGGACACACGACTGTGTACGCTGAAATATGTGCGACTCATGTAAGGAGCGTGGCTTCACTTTGCGAAAGTGCGCGGCAGCGTTTAAAAGTGCGAATTTAGTTTAAATCTATGTTTACTTCGTCTCCGCTGGTGCTTCTATCGTATGTGAGCATATTATAAGTTAGAAAAGTATAAAAGAACTTGTGAAAACGTCGGTTGTGTAGTTCGAATTCTGCCATTTCAAAACCTCCCTAGTCGCGTACGGAACGTTATATTTCGTGGTGTATGACAAACTTTTTAACTTCTATGATAACAATAAGAAGTCCCGAACCGTTGAGATTCTTGGAATATTTCTTTGTCCTAGTTCCCTGAGTGTTTGTATTGCAGGGATTCCTGGGTGAACGCGTACGATGTCGCTTCCTCGGTGACCCATCTCGTTAGTTTATTATTTAATTAGTTAATTAATTACGATCATGATTAGTTAATTGTGTCAGGCAATTTGGCAATTAAGATTAAATGTTTGATAACTTTGAGCATTCTTTACTTGCAGAAAAACCTCAAACTGCTCGGCATTACGAAGGACTCGGATCAGAGGAAGATCAAGCAGGCCAAGTTCGTCGTCGAGATTCGGTGAGTGTCGTTGCTAAACGCAGGAAGTCTGGCAAGGAGGAGATTAGTGGAACGATGAAATGAAGTATGATTTCAGCGGCGCGAGCAACAAGGAGAAACAGCAGGAGGTGTGGACGTACGAAAAGGTTCGTTGATAGGGAAAATAGTTTGATACTCCGCTTCTTGAATGGTTTTTTTGGATAGTGTAGGTTTCAAGATAGCTACTAACTTAATTTGAGCAAAAAGTTAACGATTCGTACTAAGTTTTGGATTCTATCCGGGTTCGAACGATAAATAAAATAATTCCAGGTGCGCACGAAGGCTCCCGAGCTGCTTCTCGCCTTCTACGAGCAGCAACTGGAGCATTAATCTTTGATCTTTGATCTCTGTTCTCTGATCTCTGATCTCTCCCGCCCCTCTGTCCCATAAGATTAACAATCTCACATTTCTTGTCCTATCTTGTCCCCTCAGTTTTGGTGCTAACAGTTGATCTCTTGTATCTTTCCGGATTTCATAATTCTAACATTTCACGCGCCATTTTTGTCAGTTTTCACATTCCATATTATATCCTCCAATATCTTCAAGTCGTTTGCATGTACGATTCGCGATTCAGCAGTACTTGATAAATTCTAACACTACATGAGTTGGTAATCGAGTTGATGATGTTGCGGTCATTCGATGACTACCTGCGATTATTAAAATCATTAATCGATTATCTTGCAATCGATAATGACCTATCGTATCTCACAGATCTCGCGATGGCTCCACTGAAGGAGTTCCCAATTCGGCTAGTGCTTGACGAGAAGTTGGAAGGAGGCAAGATCAAGTATAAGGTGGCCTGGGAGTGAGTTCGTTCCGTTGTAACTAATGTGTCTTCACCATGAAGAAGGGCTGCATTAGGCCCTTCTGTACTTTTTGACCCGGGGTTACTTGTTAGTATATCCCTACAATCCGCATTCCCCGCATCACTCCTCACCCAGAGCAGTTCATGGTGAGAATGGTATGGGTCAAAAAGTACAGAAGTTCCCTGCGTTAATTTGCGTTTTGAAAGGATTGGTTGATCTCAAAATGGCGTGTTTCAGAGATTCGTGGACGAAGGAGGTCGGATCGGCGGTGCGTTACCTTGTAAGTTGTAATACATTTTAAATTGGTTTTAAAATTAGAAATATTGCCGATTTATTTAAATGTAATAATTGACAATTGCAGGACAAGATCAAGCTGCTCGGCATCACCGATGACTCGGATCAGAAGAAGATCAAGAAGGCCAAGTTCGTCATGTTGAACCTGTAAGTATCGTCGCTAAACTCCGAAAAAGTGGAACGATAAAAATTTCATAATTTCAGCAAGAACAAGGAGAATCAGCGGGAGATCTGGAGTTATGACAAGGTTAGAAGAAATTAAATTCGAACATGTTTAATATATACTTGGTTTTGGAAATTCACGAAATTTGTGTGAAAATGAAGCAAAGAGGTTGGTGTTTGGGGTAATGAACGATTAGAGATAAGCAAGGTTTAAATACCAATAATTGTTTTCCCAGGTGCGCGCGAAGGTTCCCGAGCTTCTCCTGGAATATTACGAGTCGTCATTCGAGAAGTAATCGATGATTGATCTTTGATCTTTAACCTCTCTTCTCCCTCCCACCTGTTTAGTGCAGTCGATTCTTCATACCGATTGTTCATCTCAACCATAGCTCCTCATACATTTTTTTCGAAATCCATCTAGGTGATGATTGTAATATGCGTAGATCTTTCATGTTAGTAGTTCACCTTATAGCAGTTGTCACGTTGTGTATTACGATCTCTGGTCTCCTCACGTTCAAATCCCACTGGTATTCTCCTTGATCTATTCTTTGATCTCCATCCTTGCCCTACACTCATTGCAATACATTTAGACAATTTTAGCACATTCCTTTGCGAGAAACTTGCATTACACTGTCAATACGCCTCTCACCATCCATTGTGTTACATAATCACTGTGTTTATCGATATTTTGGAAATAAATATTGAACATCACTTCTTCAATCTTCTCCGTTTTCTGAATTATTTTTCCGGAGCCATTGCCACTTCGAACTTCGCCATGAGCTCATTGTACTTGAATGCTTCCTGGAAAGAACACAGATAGTGGTAACTGTAGGTATCGATCGTTGGACCTGACAATCTATTACTATTGGTTACCGCAGTCAGTTATCGATCGAAAGTGAAACAACCGTACCCCCAGCGCATCTTTCAGCTGGCTCTCGTTGCCGTTCCATCCAATCTGGCTGACGATACGTGTTCCGTTGCCAGAGGGTGATTCCCTGAATCAGTTATGGTTACGGTAGAACTAAAGGTTATTGTAATTACATTATATCGATTCCTGAATCAGGGAGGGTTACGGTAACTCACGTTATTGACTCCAGCTTGGGCTCGCCGTGCACATAGATCGATTGTAGGTTACGGAGCTGCAATTTTGAGTATGGGAGTGTAGATAAGCGAAATAGGTATTGCGAGCGGAAAGATCAAAGATCACTTTCACCTGAGTATCGATCGGCAGACTGGCCGCCTGCTGATCCTCCGCGTTCTCGCTCCACGGTACGGTAGTGTCCACGGTTACGGTAGCGAACGTGCTTTAAGCGATCGATAATTGATTTATTTCAACTCTCGACTCACTTTCTGGAGGGCTGCTGGGCCGATCCAGCAGCACCTGGAGTCGCAGCACCAGAGGCGGAAAGCATTGTCCCGTTTATGAGAGTGATATTGCCGAACGAGGGAGCGCATGGGGCGACGAGGGGCACCAGTGCCAGGACTACAGTAAGCGCGGAGAGGATGGGCATGGTGCGTGTTGAAGCGAAGATTGGAGAGGATTGAGGTAAGAGGAAAGACCTAATTGGCGGGTGCTCCTCCCTTCTCAATGGCAGACATGTCAGACTCTGAGCAAGCGAGAGAGCGTGCGATAGCGAGAGAGTCAGACTGCAGCTCCTGACAGCCCACGACTGAGCGGCGCCACGATGATTTGTGAGGCATGCGAGGGATATCGGAGGGGGAATGGAGTAGAAGGAAATGTGGAAATCCATTGCCTCCTTGCGGTTTGCATGCGGAAAAGGAGGGATTGTTCTGAAAAAAAATTAAGTAATTTGCATATCGCATATCTGATATGTTTCAACAATGTATGATCAGCCGGAATATCACACGCATTCCGGTCACTGATGTTGCACACATCACCATTCCTCGAGCCCAATTGGCTTGTAATAGCAACATTTGCCTTGCCCCTCTCAGTTTACGCTGTCATCCCACTGCCTGGGAAAAAGGTTGAGCCCCGAATGCAATCTCTCCGTTCTGCACGCTCTTACGCATTTCCGATATGCGAGAATGATTGGAGAAGTGCGAGCGTCAGAGCATTGCTCCGGATATGAAAAAGAAGGAGAATCGGAGATAAATAGCCGCATCGCAACATTCAGTAAGCCATCCACTCTTCAAGGATTGATATGCGCTCCGTACTGGTAAGAAGTTTCGAGATGTTATCTCTGCGATCTCAAACTTGCATCACAGTTTCTCCTTCTCTCGTCGGCGGCTCTCCTGAGCATCTCTCCCCAGAGCACTTCTCCTACTTCGGGCACGGCAATCGCTGCGCCCAAAAACATGGACAGCCCTCTTGAGGCTTATCATCCTCTCTCGTCAATGGACAATGTGAGTAATTAATGATTATGGCAGATCATTTGAAAGGAGGCTCAACACTAGAAGATCCAGCGAGACGTTTACTTTTCAGGCAAATTCCGTGGAAGGCCGAGTTCGAGTCGTTCTTGAACGATTCTCTTCAAGAATTGTTAGTACTGACGTTGCGCAGCATTCAGTTGCATTTTAATTTCATTCCGATTAATTTGAGATCAATTTGCCATTGATTGTAGTGGAAGAGGCTATTCGTGATAAGTTCGCCGATGCTGAAAATAAAACGGTTCGTTATTTTTTAAGTGAAATGTACTGATAAGTTCAAACTTTCATATTTCACTCGTTATTTCCAGGCACTAATGTTATTGGCTCCGTTTCCTTTTTACCAGAAGGGAAAGGAAGAGATTATAACATCCTGTATGGAAGCATTGAGAAGCCTTGTAAGTCAATCAAACCACGAAAGCTGTCTAAATCCGCCTTGAAAATACATTGTTCAGACAAACATCGGCGAAGACGAGATCAAAGAATCAATTCAGAGCATTTTCGATGCAATCAGAGAAGATAAGGAAAAATCTACAACGGAGGTGAATTAGATTTTCCTTCAAAAGTAGTTCGTCACTTTTTACAGGATTCGGAGGCTGTCCGTGAGAAGATAAACAAGTTGGAGGTGGAGTTACTGACTGAGAAGGTGTTCAGACAGGTCAGACAGATCTGCGTTTATTTGAAGAAAAAACTTTCTGTGCTACAAAGATTAGAACATTTTAAACGTAATCGGGCTGAGCAAACGACTCAAAGTTCTAATCACTGTACAGAGTTGCAACGACAAGGCCATAATCGTCGAGAAAAACCTTACTGATGCGGAGTCTAAGCTGTCCCTGATTCGATCCTTCATGCATAATATTCTCGACTAGAGAAAGAAACTATGATGTGCTCTTTGCATAATTTGATTACACAGTATAAATGCGTTTTGGCAGTGTACCTATCAATCACTTTCTCGAAGTAGTTATGTTACGAAGAAATTATTTTTCAAAGAAAAAACGATGATAAGCCAGAAATAATGAACACTTGAATGAAGCCATCAGTTTTCTTCTTCTCACTACAGCCTAAACCTCTCTGTGCCTTAATACCCGAGACTGACAAGAGCGGCCTGTAAATCCGGGAAGGCATTCGCATGAGAAGCCCCTGAAAGAAGTACTCTCAGTTACGAATAGGGTTTCAAAATTACTTTGTATTGGATCGATCGGAGACGCAAGTCTCATTGTCATTGCAGGGCTGATCGAACAAGCATGGATCCGCATACTTCTTTTCACAAACTGATCCTTGAAAATCTCGATGACATATGCACGTATAATCCTTACAGATGCCTCCATTCAGACACTGATGATCATCTAAGAGGCAGGGAACCGTCTAATGCACTTTGATGAAAATTACGTTTGCAATAGCTGATTTTAATATGACAGTGTGATCCCGTTCGAAAAAATGGACATTTGCAATCATAGGATCCAATCGTATTTATGCAAGCACCGGGATTGCATCTATTCCGCTGCGCACATTCATCGATATCCTCATTACATCTTTCACCCTGAGGTGTTTTCGATTTGAAAAAGTGGCAAACCAAAGATCAAAGATCACCCACCTTCCATCCAGTGATGCAAATGCACTTAGATTGATTATTTCTGGTTCTACAGTATCCATGCCCACACCACTCGTCACTGCATTCGCCTTCCTTCCAACCGTACGAAGTCAAATTATAACGTATAATCGTAAATCCAGATGTTGTAACGTTCGGAATAAGCTCTTTGCTGAATTCAGATGAGTCCGGGCCATGTTTAGGAGACAACAAATTCGTCAACTTACTTGTCCGTGTTTGATTGATTGAACAGATTAACAGGATTTTGACAGGAATCTCCTTTATAACCGAAAGGACATTCGCACAAGTGACCACTGAATGAATCAAAAGAGATAAGATGAAAATAGATTCTGGTTACCCCATCTTATTTCGATCAGTGATGCAGATTTCGCCATCATTACAGGGTTGGTAATGCAAGCAAGGATTTTCGTATGCCTCTTCGCAATTTGTTCCTCGGAAGTCAACATCACAAATGCATGAACTGTTCACACAGCGACCTCCATTCAAACATTCCAGGTCGTCTAGAAGTGAGCATTCACTTTATTACTTGTTGAACGACTTACTTGTACAGTTGCTAATTTTTGTTTTGCACCAAGGCCCACTTCGATCCTTCGGGCATTGGCATTCGAATGATCCAGCTGTATTGATGCACGATCCGGGTGAACATCGATTCCACTCCGAACATTCGTCGATATCCTCGGTACAGTTTTCGCCCTGTAGTTTCGATCGAAAAGTATATCCCATGGCAAAGTATCGCCCACCTTCCACCCAGTAAAACAGAAGCACTTCGATCGATTATGCTTTGTTCTACAGTATCCATGCACGCACCATCGATCATCATCGCATGTGATCCCTTCCATCCAACCATACGAGGAGCTGCTCTGCCCTGACACAGATTGTGTGCCATGCTAATGAAAGAGTCTTCGCTACCCATTTCTGCAGAGCTCAGTAATTGTAATAATGATTTTGATGACTCTCGAATGAAAAAAGAAAACCCAACCATGATCCGCATCGGGGAGAACAGCGGAAAGGAGAACGAAAGCGACGAGCATATTCTTCATCATGTAGAATAGAACGCTTTCTGTCTTCTTTCAGAATATGTGTATGCTGAAAATCTAAAAGGATTGCAGTACCGAGGGTTATGCGTACGGAGAGAAAAATAGGTGAAGCAAGGGAGAAATGAAACACGTAAGAACGCGTGAGAAGTATCGTTCTTGTCGGTTCAGCGCACCTTGGCGATCGCAGAACACCGAAATGACCAATTGCACCTAACATAGTTAGTCAAATGACGATCATACTTTTATCTAACTCAAGATCGGCGATTCTTCAAGATGAGGAAGGTCATTTACCCCTCTCTCGTCCTTCTCATACGGACATCAATGGTTTAGGGGAAGTAAACAACGAAATTTGGTTTAAAAAAAACGTTCATAATTATTGCATTTTCATTGCCATGACTATATGAAATATGATTTGTCTCCAAAACAAAGCCTTCTACGCAACTAGATTGACACATTTAGTAAGAAAGATAAGCATGACCTTTCTCATCGGGACGATTTTTTGCAAGGAAAGAGAGTGATCGCTACCTTACTTACGATCTGCACTTGGCTTGATTACAGTCAATCGTCACTTCAATAAATTACCAATAAGTTTTTATTTCTATCCCAATCAGGCATCCGTCCGATGTTTATGATTGCTCATATCACATCAAACCTTAGCTTGGAATAGGCAATTCCACTTTTATGAGTTGCTTTAAAAGCTCCATAGATGAGCTCCATAGGCTGTACAGCGTTCTATCCCGACAAACAAGGGTCAGGGCTGACATAACGGAACTGCAAACTCAGGATTCAATACTAACTTTGAAACGCATCTCGATTCTCGTTTTGAAACAAAAGCGATCAGGAGAATTGCGCTACTTTTCATATATATATCTTAAATTTGAGATCAATTTTGCAGTTCGATTACGGTTTAGCGGGAAAAGTAAAAAAGATAATCCGATTGTTCACTCTTTTCTGGAGAAAACAATCGGGGGTCAGAACGCTGTGCTGTAGGAAAGGTCGCTTTAGAATTAAGATCAGCGAATGGAAAATACAGAAAAGACCGAAAAATAGGATCATAATGATCTAGCTCAACATGCGTAATATTCATCTCTCTTCTCTCTAGAATATCGCGCACTGTTACTTGGAAGAGACCGATTTGCTCATCCATTAGTTTCGCGGTTTTTGAAATTAGCAAGAGAGTGAGAGAGAGAATTCATCGGTAGTGTACAGAAACCAATCATTCTATTATTTTGGTTTCACTAGGAAATGCGGCACTCCTGCACTTTCCCGGACAACTTCAAGGATCCCCATAACCTCCTCCATCCCCTACCACCAACCCAGCGGGAAAGTATTTTATTTAAGGAATCACTGAAACTCATTTCATTTTCACCCTATTGTCCGGGGAAGTGCAGGAGCGCCGGAAATGCATACAGAGAAATACTGATACGAATGGTAGAAAGTGATTAGTGACCTTTCTCATTAGAGCGCTACTATGCAAGGATAGCGAGTGATCTTGATCTTTATCTGTCCTAGGCACTGCGCAAGATTTGACCACAACCGATCTTTAGCGATCTAATAGTAGTATCACGGACATTCGATTAGATTATACCACTATTTTTTTTCTTTGTTAATGTGAAATCTTCGGTAATCGCCATGTTTGTATCTCTGTCACTTATCAAGTTGTCGTATTATTATTCGATATTTCAAATTAAACATGCGCCACTTTAGCTACAAATGTCTCGAAAAATGCAATTTGTATTCAGGTACTTTGATTTTTTAAAATATTCTATCAAGTCAGCTCATCAAATTTAATTGAAGTTATTGCAACTACTATGACATTTCCATTTCTTCTCTTTATTCTGACAGCCTCTTTGTCGAATTCGGACTCTGGTAAGCAGCTTAATAGCAACTTTCGTTTTGTTTTCAAATATGCAATCTTTAAGAATCAGCCTCAACAGTCGACGGTAAGGCCTCCCATGCTGAAAAACCACTACTACCTTTCGGGTCAATCGGCTATGGTATGCGAAAGTCAGCGAAAGCCGGAAAATTTATCTTTATTATCATCAAACTGAGCCGCATTCCTTTCCTTTCTGGAGAACCTAATTAAAGTTTCTGCAATAATCATAATTCAAACTCACCCGCCTCCTCATTCATCTCCTCTCATATCTCCTAATGACTTATAGAAATCGTTAAGTTTTCAACACGTTTCTGAGCTTTCCCTTAGTGTTCATGAGACACATGACATCTTGTGCTAATGAAAGAAATGCCCATTTTAGAATTACTTCAAAGAATATTTACTACCGACACTGAGCTAGAAAGAAAGTGCAAAAGAGAGGAATGCGGCGGGAATGGATACTGTGGAACCAGAAGAGGGCAGCCCAGATGCGTCTGCTTCACAGGATGGAAAGTAAAATAATTGATATTCGTAAATCACGGTTAATGTAAAATTTCTGTTTAGGGAGAAAAGTGTAACGAAGACGTTGATGAATGCGTTACTCGAAATATTTGCTCTTCTGGGTCAACTTGCATTAATACCATTGGCTCCTTTGAATGTCTTTGCCCCAAAGGCCGATTTGGCGCTCTATGTGAATTTAAGATCAGTAACTGTACAGGTTCGCTATTTCAAAAATTGCAAATGTAAATCACTAATCAGGCGACATTGAGTGCTACAATGGAGGCCGTTGTGTGAATCGTGCTTGTGTTTGCACATCCGATTTCGATGGATCGAGATGTGAAATCCCGTTTCGAGACCCCTGCAAGCTTCACAATCCTTGTCGTGATCGTCACGTGTGCGTCACTAACCGAACTCGGTTTGGGTAAAGCGATTTCGTTGATTTGGAACGCACAATATTCCAGTATTTAGTACATTTTCATGTGAATGTCTTCCTGGGTTTGAAGGTCCTCGCTGTCTCAATTCAATTGTTGAGAATGGGAAGGATGCATCGAGGTGATCCCCTAGCGAAGTCTGACGCTTCAATCAATTTCACAGATTTAACACAATTAATGAAACGAAGGACATTCAATCAGAAGGAAACAGCACCGCGGTCAGATTTTAATAAATACCATTTAAAAATCATTTTTTTGCAGAGTTTTGATGAAAACAGTATCACGAAAAATTTCAAAGCACAGCTCAGAACTATATTGGAAAGATTCGCTGAATCTTCAGATAGCAGTCTCGAAATACAAGCAAATAATGTTTGACGAAATAGTTGTTAAATTCTCAATACAGATTATGATTATTCCAGGCCAAAGTCGATGAGAATAAGATGAACGAGGCTATTGGAAGCATCGCTGATCTTCTCGAGGCAGGCAAAGCAGAAAAAGAAAAGGTGAATTCATAAGCTTCGATGAGTGACATCGATGAGAGCATGGCATCGGTCTCTGGTTCAAGCTCATCTTCCGAACTTTGTGGAGGGTCAAATATCATGATTTTAGGAATTGAAAGAAGCACAACGAACAATTGCTGAATTGACGAAGGTTTTGAAGGAGGCTAATGTCCGCAAAGAGGTACTATTCACACTGCAGACGAGTTGTTTAACAAAAATAAATATTATTTTCAGGAATGTATCAAGAAAGCAGTCGAAGTGGGAAAGAATCGAACTGAATCAGATAAACGACTTGCTGCCATTCGCGAGATTCTCGAGGAGGATTAATATGTTTTGTGCTCAATAACTTGCTTTGTCGTCGATAAATATTATGCATTTCCATTATAAAAAACCAATATTTTACGGTTCCGTTTCTTACCGTACGCAAGAATTATGATTATGACTCCCGGAATTATGAGATATTCGAATTTCAAGTATATTACGCATCTTTAGTCCAAGCTGGATACTTGTGGATACTGTAGTAGGCGTCAATAAGATGCTTGCAAAACAATATTTGAATCGATAACTATTTTCTTATTGAAGAAAATGCCTTTTAATTTTATCACTCTTCCTCAAAATATCAAGCACAAAGTTTGCTGTAGCGTCGAGGACATTTCAATGATGCGAATGAGAGAGGTGAGCTTTGACAGGGTTATTGAGCTAGTGTGTGTTTGATATTGAGCTAGTGTTTATGAGTTATTGTCTTGTCTGGTATGAAACGCTATGCACCAGGTCGGATGAGAACATTCGGATGATAACCTACTCGATGAGCACCTAATGAGGACGAGAGAACAACTGTTATGTTATAGACGGAATATGCAAATGGTGCTCATCCAGTAGGTTATCATCCGAATGTTCTCATCCGACCTAGTGCAAAACGCTTATTAGCAAATTTCCTCGCACAGGTATGTTCGTCATTAAAAAAGATGATCGACAACTCCCTGCTGGTTTCTACTCGTAAAAGCAATATTCTGCACTTATACTCCACCAAAACTGTAAGAAAATTTGATCAAATTGGAACAAAAGCGTATATTTACAGTAGCGACCGAAAGTATTCGGGCACTTTTTCTATCGTCTCTAACTTTTTGAGCAGACCTGATATCGACCTAATTTCTGTTCTGTTGCACAGACAACCTATAGAAGACTACGACGCACGTATAATGGTAGCGGCGAAAGCACTCTGTAATTGCATAGTGATGACGCAACAGATACATACTTTTTCGAACATTCATTATTCTTTGGTGGATTTTTTCCAACTCACCAAACTTTTTGTGCATAGAGGCCAGTCCAAGGGCTACCCAGAAAAAAAGTTTAAAGCTACTACGACCACCCTCCAAGGATTTAGAAATTCAGCAAAATGAAACTCGAAAATTCACAACTCTGCCGCTAGCGGTGCTAGAGCCTTGTTCTTAGGCTCAAAATGTTTCTAATAATGAGTGTTGATTACCCAGCGAGTATGGTAGCATTAGCCCTTCATTTAGTTTTAGGAACCCGGAGAGTCACTTTTTAACTTGAACCTAATTTGAGGTCTCACAATTCCAAGGGTGATTTTTGAAAATTCATGGTTTCGGTGCAGGAGTGTTTTACAACTACTCAATTACCGATGCTCAACTTTTTAGATCGTTTGAATAACTCTCCGACCTGTGCCGAATTGATTACGGAAGCATACTTTCCATAAAAATGCAGGTCTCCCCCATACTCGATTTTTTCAAAGACGTCCGATTGGGCTTCGTCAACTGTACGCCCACACTATCTTTATGAACTACGAGAAGTTTCCGAGCCTCAACACTGCTACAAAGATAAGTATGAATATTGACATCAACGCGAACGTGGGAGAGGCGTGCATCTTGGTAGTGAGTATGCCTCCGTAAACAATTCGCCGCATGTCCGAGAGTCAACCAAATGCCCTAAAAATTTGAGCATGAACAGACTAGCGGTAGTAGAACACTCCTGCGCCGGAACCATGTATTTTCAAAAATCTCCCTTGGAATGGTGAGTCTTCAAAGTTGGATCATGTGAAAAAGTGACTTATGTGCTTTCGAAAGGCAAATGAAGGGCCAATGCAACCATACTCTGTGGATCATCAACAGTCATCACCAGAATCATTTTGAGCTTTAGAACGAAACTCTAGCTCTGCTAGAAGCAGAGTTCTGAAATATCGAGTTCAATTTTGCCGAATTTCTGCAGCCATGGAGAGTGGTCGCTGCAACTTGAAACTTTTTTCTGGGTAGCTCTTGGACTGGCCTCTATGCACAAAAAGTTTGGTGAGTTGGAAAAAATCCACCAAAGAATAATGAATGTTCGAAAAAGTATGTCTCTGTTGCGTCATCACTATGCAATTACAGAGTGCTTTCGCCGCTACCATTATACGTGCGTCGTAGTCTTCTATAGATTGTCTGTGCAACAGAACAGAAATTAGGTCGAAATCAGGTCTGGCCAAATAGTTAGAGACGATTGAAAAAGTGCCCGAATACTTTCGGTCGCTACTGTATGTAGAGAATGAAACAAAGAATTCGTGTCGATTCTGAGGACGGGAGAGAGCGAGAGTCTTCTGTTACAACAGTCGTTTTGTCTATGCTCCTCGAAAGCGACCGAGATGAACATTTATGGAACATTTGTTTGAATTCGGCCGTTACGGATCTCCAAATATCTAGCAAGATTGAGAAGATACCAATTGAACCGGTTTGATACACATATATATATATTTATAAGATTCAATAATTTTAGCGGCGGTTGTATATCACTTTGACACTTGAAGAGATGAAGAAATTCGTTAAATTTTTAGAGCCTCTTCTTCACTCAAAAAAAATTCGAGTGCTTAAAATATATTACGATCGGTTATCTTTGAACGCGTTATGGCTAAAGTTTGTTGAGAAAATCAGGGTTAATTTTGTCGACTTCGGTATTGAATCACCCACTAAAGTTAAGCGTGTTGTTCAAACCTTCATTTTTTTACCTGATCTTTTTCAGATTCGATTCATTTTGTCCAGCAATTAGCGAATTTCGTTGAAGGAATCAAGGTCTTTTTACGTGAAACAATCGATCACAGATCAAATGTTCTGCGAATAGTGCAGGATGTGCTGAACCGGAAATGCAATTATCTAGTATTCAGAGAACTAACCTGTAAGCATAGCATCTCTCAAGCACAAGCTGAAAAACTTGTTAAGGTAACCGAACATTTTTCGTCCTTCTTCTAAGCGATTATCAACCGTTTCAGTATTTCCATCACATTGGAAGAAAAGTCGATTTCGTGGCTAGTTCTTCTGCGGCATCATGCGATTTGAAAGTCGGCGAGTATAGAATAATAAAAATCAGTGAAGGAGATGGTCGAATCGTGATCGAACATCCCGGAAACCCCGCACAATGAATATTTTCTCAACCAGATTTGTATTGTTGTGTTTCATGTATCTCAAAAATTCTCTTCATTTATTCCGAAATGAATTTCATGTTGATTTTGTATGATTTTATATCAATATTGAGCACCAACTCTTAAAAAACACAATGTAGCTCTTATCTAAAATATCTGATAGAATGTTCAAGCAAACAACGAGGATGCATATTTGTCAATAGCATCTAGCACGAAATGATCAAGCATGTTCAACTCAGCACTATCAGTCGCTTGATCTAGGAACATTGCCCTTTGCATCTCTTTCTTTCGAGTAGGAGAGATAACGATCATATCTTGATTAGGATACAGGTTTATCAAAAGTACCAGAAAAATGAACATATTGAAGACTAAACGATCAAGCAAGTTCAACATGCGTAACATTGATCTCTCTCCTCTCTAGATTATCGCGCACTGTTACATGGAAGAGTCCTATCTGTGCTTGTTCAACGGGGAAACAGATTTATCAATAGCACCAGAAATGAATACATCACTTCTAACAGACTGATCTATCAAGCTTGTTCAACATGCGTAACATTGATCTCTCTCCTCTCTAGATTATCGCGCACTGTTACATGGAAGAGTCCTATCTGTGCTTGTTCAACGGGGAAACAGATTTATCAATAGCACCAGAAATGAATACATCACTTCTAACAGACTGATCTATCAAGCAAGTTCAACATGGGTAATATTGATCTCTCTTCTCTCCACAATATAGTGTACTGATACTTGAAAGAGTCCTATCTGTGTTTGTTCAACGGGGAAACAGATTTATCAATAGCACCAGAAATGAATACATCACTTCTAACAGACTGATCTATCAAGCAAGTTCAACATGGGTAATATTGATCTCTCTTCTCTCCACAATATCGTGTACTGATACTTGAAAGAGTCCTATCTGTGTTTGTTCAACGGGGAAACAGATTTATCAATAGCACCAGAAATGAATACATCACTTCTAACAGACTGATCTATCAAGCAAGTTCAACATGGGTAATATTGATCTCTCTTCTCTCCACAATATCGTGTACTGATACTTGAAAGAGTCCTATCTGTGTTTGTTCAACGGGGATTCCAATTTATCAATAGCATGGAATGATCAAGCAAGTTCAACATGCGTAATGTTGATCTCTCTTCTCTCTAGAATGTCTCGCACTGTCACATGGAAGAATCCTTTCTGAGCTTGTTCAACGGGGATACAGATTTATCAGAAGCACCTATCACGTAATGTTCAAGCAAGTTCAACATGAGTAATATTGATCTCTCTCCTCTCCACAATATCGTGTACTGATACTTGGAAGAGTCCGATCTGCTCATTCATAACTTCGGCATCAGTGTGTGCGGAGAAGTGCAGGGGCTTGGCCATGCGATTGAATTTCTGAAACAGATATTTCTTTTGTAATTGCCCGAGTTTCGTTTGGAATATCTTCCGTTCATGCTCAAACCCGGCTATTTTTAACAAACCCGGCTATTTTTAACGAAATTTTGGGTCTAGGATTTTCGAGATAAGTATAATGTTGAACTAGTCCAAAGTGAAGGCAAAGTCTAGCCGGATGAACATTGATGAATGTTGTAATGTCTCACTTTCAACATTTGCTCAGCGTCAACTAGAGAAACTGCCCCGACGATGTGCAAATATCGACATTTCTTCAGCAGGATTGCTATGCCGAGTGCTGACAATTTCTTGCTCATTCCAGTATTGTTCTCGAGATTAATGCGGATCTCATCAACTCTATCCGCTATTTGCAATAGGAAATCGATCCAATCTTTAAAATTTCTGATTTTTTAAACAATTAGAAGAAATGGGTACCTTTGGTGAGATTTTCAAGCAAGACCGGAACGTAGGTAGTCTGAGTTTGCTCGATCAGTGCGAGATATGGAGCGCTGAAATCGTTGTCAATTTTCAAAATTGTTGTGAAATTAATGAACTCACAAATCCGAAATCGGTTCTTCTACATCTCTAATCAGTATTCCACCAGTGATCGTGATTCCATCCAGAAAATCAGAGTAGAAATGAATCATAGACGAATGGAGATTGTGAATGCAGAGCATGTTGATATCACAATGTTGAAAGAGCGGTTTGATACCCTCCAGAAACCTTCCCGCCTCTACGGAAGCAACGTAGATGATGATATCCTGAATTATAATTACATATACAATTACAATTATTCATCCACCAGGGGTAATTGAGACAGAGCTGTGCAGAGGTTTTCGAAAATTGTGGTGGAGGTTCAGGTTTTCGAAGATGCTATGCTGTACATAAATTGAAAAAGATAGATTACCCCCTCCTGGTCGTCAAATGATAGGCAATTCCGATGAAAGTTGAGCCTTCTAAGCGCCGCTTTAAGACAGATTAGCCACGACTCGTAATACTGCCTGTCTCTCCAGTAAAACGTGTGCCTCGCCTCGTTTGGCTGCAAATATCTCGAAATTACCGAATTATTATTGCAAAATTTGTTGCACCTGAAAATCTACTTCAAATTCAATCGTTTTCAGCATTGTCGTGCCACCAAACCAGAGTAAGCAAGGAACAAAGGCTTAAGAATGCGGGATTTCAAAGATGTTTCTGGTTCAGGCGTGGCGTGGGGCTTTATAGAATGCACTCACTCGTTCAGGCTCCCAAGCAACCGCGAGATCAAGGTATAAATGGCCTCGAGTAGTAACCAGAAATGAGCCCTCGACCAAATCCTTCATCGATTTACTGACCTGCAAGGAACAACTTCGAATGGACCTTTTCGAAAATCGGACACTAGCTTCCATCCTCTCCGATCATCAAATTTCATATTGACCGAAACAGAACCATTCTTCCGGAGAACCAGACAAGTGCCAAAAATCGTACCTCTCTCATTCGCAGAAGTTCATCATCATCCAATAGAGAGAAAATGCCGTGCAAAGCTCGTTGAGGGAGGTTTGTGAAGTCCAACGACATTTTGTTGACTGGAAAGGGAAAGTTTAGGACAAGGCTTTTGAAAGGTGCCATATAATATGAGTAAGATTAGAGCACAACAAGCACAGGAGCGCACGGTGTCAATAAAGGTTTAGGTAAATGGATCCCGCACTCAAGGCGCTTGCGTCATGCGGAGTCAATATCAGAGAGGAAATCAGTCAAAATTATGAAATGGAACGTTCGGCAAGAGTGCGAGCGGCGTTCGTTTGTGACAACTGGCGCGCCACAAGTACCGTACACGCGATATGTCGGCTGGCACCAACGGCTCGCTATCGACAAGTGAGAGGTTAGAGATAGGGGGTTTCCGAGTATGTTAAGGAATTAGAATTGAAATTAAATAATCCAAAAACGGTCAGCCAACGAACTGGAGTGAAGCCAAAATTCTTCACAAGTTGGAAGCACCCAGTTGCGTTTCTGCTAATGGAATAGCAGCCATGCCACTGGGAACACTGATCGGAAGTCTAGACGATTCTGACAGCTTCCGATGTTCGTGGTTAGGGATAATGATGATGAGAAACGTTTGACTAGCGGCGTTCGTTCGTGACAGATAGTGCGCCAGCACACAACCGCGTTAATGTTTTCTTGGTGATAAAACCACGATAGCTCCAATTATTATTTCAATTAGTTGATTTCAAATGGTTTATCATCGTTGCACAAAACACACCATAAGATGAATGTAGCATAGTATGCTTGAGGAAAAGCTAATCCTCGACGTGTCGAATTCTCATTCTCATACCATCGCTGTCGTTTCTCCTATCTTCAACCTTCAATTGGTACAAACCAATCTGTATATCTATCACTGCAGTGTCGGTTTTGGCAGAGAAATACATTCTCTTGTTCATTCGGTGAAAGCTCTGAAATTCGATCCATTGATTGCATATTGGGGGTATTTTTGTAACCTGAATCAGTTTTTCCGCATCATTCATAGTGATGGCTTCATCAATGACTAGGCTGTGGCACTTTCTTTCCAGGAGTGATAGAGCAATTGCAACCATTTCGCAAGACGTGTGCGACTTATTGCCTGACTTGGGGTCCAAATTAAGACTCAAATCGATTCCTCTATCAGCTAGTTGCCGCAGGAAATTCATCCAGTCTGAAAACTAGCCTTCTCAAAGAAGTGAAGATAAAAAATACCCTTCGTGAAATGGTCCACCCTGCAGGTAACACGGGTAGCTCGGACATTTTCTATAAGGTTGAGGTATGGTACACTGCAATTTATATTCATCTTACAAAAAAAAGATGAGGCTCTTCTCCATTTTTCTCCTTCTTTCGCTAATCTACTTCTCCCTCGCATTTAAGCACACGCATGTTTTCCAAACAATACAAATAGTTTCACAACTGAACGCACAAATCAGTGATTGATTCTTCAACATTTCTGATCCAAACACAGGGAATGCTTCTCCCATCGAGAAATTCCGAATAATTTTGAATTATCGACGAGTTCAGATTGTGAATGAAAAAAAGTTCGATGTAAGTGTTTTGGAAGATATTTTTCAGATACTTAAAGAATTTTGCAGTATCTTCTGTTGGCACATGCATCTCCATACACTGAAAGGCTAAAATTCGGAATTAAATCAGAAGGCAATCTTAGTTAGATAAGATTGCCTTTTGATAGGACGTGCGTATCCGTACAGAGCCAAAAAATTTTCTTTACGCCGTCAAACATAATTTAAATCACGTTACACAACATGCCTCGTCTTCATATTCGGTCCACATGCAAGCGCGATGCAAATTGAGCCGTTTGAGTGCTTCATACAGGCATATTTCAATCATTTTGAATTCACTGGGAGTATTCCAACAGAATGAGTGCTTGATTTCATTCGGCTGAAAAGGAATCGATACGAGAAGAGCCGTTTTGGCAAAGGCCTCCTGAACTCTTGCATGAAAAAAGAGAATAAATGTATTTTCCGCGAGTCAGAAAGGCCCATGCGTCAGCCGCCCGGACTCACCCCGAGTAACTCATGTTCACGGTAGGATGTAACAGGACTGTACAATTATAGGTAGGGACCACAACGTAAATCGCAGTGTTGTAGCAATGGTACCAAATCTGTGTGCAATGTGGCCCTCATGCTCCCAATAACATCATACTTTTTACCGAAACTCAATATCATGTCTCTGAGGCGCGCTAGAGCTGAAAACGTGCGCGCGAACAGGAGGGAGAGATAAGGGGGCGGAGCTTCTCTCACGTGTGTCTCTCTCCTCCCCCGCCCTCTCGCTCCCCTCTCCCCGCGCTTCTTGCACAATTCAGAGAAAATAGCTAAAATCCAATTTTTTCCTCAAAAATCTTTAAATATTTGAATTAGATATTTTCAAAAGAGGCATAATGATCCGATCAGGGGAACCCTTCTAAACACATATTTTATCGGAAAATTTTCGATTTTTACCAATTCAAAGTCATCAGAACATCTTGCCCCGCGGGGTATTTGTGAAGGCTACCCATAGCTACCAAAATCAGTTGAGTTCGTCGAAATTTAAAGGGGGCTTACCAGCAATATTTTCGCACATAAAGTGGCAACGTAGAGTTGTAGGGACTGACTACCCGATCAGATTCCGCGTTATCCGAAGTCTCAAAGATGCCTCTAAAGCCCACAGCGGATTTTTAAAGTCTGCCTGTTGAAGCAGGCAAGATCGAGGTAAGAGGCGGGAGAGTACGGTAGTCTTCCCATATCG
>LS489079.1:0-10408 GCA_900490845.1 Pristionchus japonicus | reverse complement strand
GTAGAGTTGTAGGGACTGACTACCCGATCAGATTCCGCGTTATCCGAAGTCTCAAAGATGCCTCTAAAGCCCACAGCGGATTTTTAAAGTCTGCCTGTTGAAGCAGGCAAGATCGAGGTAAGAGGCGGGAGAGTACGGTAGTCTTCCCATATCGATTGATTGAGACAAGTATTCGAAAAATAAGGTGGCAATAGAAGAATGACGCCGGCAGGAGTCGAACCCATGACTGCGAGATCGCAAGGCAATCACGCAAACGCTGGACTACGGGTCAGTTGTGGAGAGGGGGTTCCAGAGATTTCATATCTCGCGCTGTGCAGTCTCGCTTGATGCAGGATTCCCGCTGGATCTTGAGGAGATCGAGGAGGGCAGTGATGGCAACGACAAGCAGTTGATTTCGCCTGATCATGCGAAAAGGAGAACACTTGCTGTTAGATTCCCTCTCCCTGTTCGCACAAGCGAGACTGCACAGCGCGAGATATGAAATCTCTGGAACCCCCTCTGCATAACTGACCCGTAGTCCAGCGGTTGTGTGATTGCCTGGCGATCTCGCAGTCATGGGTTCGACTCCTGCCGGCGCCATTCTTCTATTGCCACCTTATTTTTCAAATACTTGTCTCAATCAATCGATATGGGAAGACTACCGTACTCTCCCGCCTCTTACCTCGATCTTGCCTGCTTCAACAGGCAGACTTTAAAAATCCGCTGTGGGCTTTAGAGGCATCTTTGAGACTTCGGATAACGCGGAATCTGATCGGGTAGTCAGTCCCTACAACTCTACGTTGCCACTTTATGTGCGAAAATATTGCTGGTAAGCCCCCTTAAATGAGTCTTCAATTGTGCACCCTCCGCGCGCGTTTTGAGGAATTCATTTCCCCTCAAAGTGGGCGGAGATTGTGGTCTCTAATTATAAGCATTTCCAAGAAAAACGAATTTGAACCTCGAAATTAAACGAATCGATACACTCACTCTTTCTACACTCCACTCTGCAGTCATTCCACACGTCATTTTCTTTCGACTTGTAACTAGTAGACCTCCGTCAAGAATTTCTTTCAATGATTTACACACCTTGAATATACGGAATTGAAACAAACATTCTTCTTTCACTCACTTACCTCCCTCATTCGTAGAATTGACTTGTCGTCCAATAAAGAGAGCATGTTGTTCAATGCCCGTTGAGGCAGTTTTGTGACGTCAAAGGACATTCGAAGAAGAAACCTGGAAGAAATCAGGAAAAATGGAAGAATAGAATAAAATGTGAAAAAAGCACGTTGAGAAAAAATGAAAAGCCATTCAACCCTAAACGATTGATCACATAGAAAGAAACGTGAACGTGATAAGAAAAAGAAGCGAGAGATAAGAGAACATTGAAAACGAGTGGAAATGGAGGGGAGAGATTGGCCGCGTAGTGGCGAAATTTCTCAAAACTGTTCAACGTGAGCAACCTTGACTTATTCCTGGCGCCGGAATCTCTCTTAGTGGTGTACTCGTTCAGTGTTGATATCTCTTAGTCATCTGTGATCTCGAACGAGATGATGTCGAAAAGAGTTAAGATATTACAATTGGATCAACAGATCCCCGCAGGATGACAAGTATAAATCACCAAGTGCAAATACTTGTCTAGTTCTCCGGAAGAGTGTCTAACCTCTACCCACCCCCGACCACCAACCCTGCTCTTGGAAAAATCTTATTAGGAATGAGTGAGACTCATCAATTCTTCCGGAGAACTAGACAAGTGCCCAAAAAGAACTAGTCCAGAATGATTCTTCCAATGTGGAATGCTAAAGGGATGTTGGGCAAAGTTGTGAGTCATTCTTTGCTTGTTGTTTGTGATGAGTAGCGTCACTGTGCTTGCTTGGGATGCATTGCGGTCCTGCCACAGGGTAGGCTGATCGGACCATGAGACAACTTAGATGTTTGGAACCAGGAAGAACTGACAAACAGAAACGTTTCAAAATTAGCATTTGTTTGTGACAGCTTGTTATTATGATAATGCAGTCAGTATTTGATCTTCACTGGTTTATCGGTTTTGCACAAAATCAAACTTATAAACGGCACATACCATAAATTACTTGGGGGAATAGTTACTCTTCAACGTGTTGAATTGTCATTCTCATACCCTCATTGATAAAAGTATGATCTTCAACTTTAACTCGGTAAGCGCCAATCTGGGTATCCATCATTGCTGCGTCGGTTTTCGACGCGAAATATATTCTCTTATCCATTTGGTGAAAGCTCTGCAATGCGTTTCATTCATTGGATATTGAGAATGATAGGAAATAATACTCTAGGAATGACCGAAAAGCGAAGAAGTGCCAAAACATTCAACTCACCTTCACCAATTTCTCCGCATCATTCATAGTGATGGTTTCAGAAATGGTTAGCCTTTGACACTTCCTTTGCAGAAGTGATAGAGCAAATGCAACTGCTTCACGGCTCGTATTCAGTTTGGTCGACAAAGAAATGCTCAGAGCGATTCCCCTATCGGCCAGTTGCCGCAGAAACTGAATCCAATCTGGAAAGAATCCAATTGAAATCAAGGTACTACGTCGGATGAGAACCTAATGAAGGCGAGAAAAAGGAGTGACGTAATTTGGAAGCAGTATACAAATGGTCCTCATCCAGCCGGTTCTCATTAGCCCTATTATCGAAAGCAACCCTCGCCTCCCAATCCTCCCCCCCCCCCCTTCTCTCTGGCGAGTGCGGAGTGGAAAGGAGAGCGAGACGGAGGTGAAAAGGAAACCTTTCGTGAGATGATCCATCAAGCATGGAACACGACTGGCACGAACTTTATCGATCAGATCGAAGTATGGGAGACTGCAAGTAATATCCATCTTTCAAAACTCCTCGAAAATGTTGATGCTATTCATCGTTTTTTTGGCCAGTCTAGTTCTAAATAGCGTACGTTCCATAACCCTACTGCTCGGATTCATAGCAAACTGAGGCAAAAGAAGAGAGACGTTTTGAAACTGAACTCACAAGTCATTGATAGGCTCTTCCACATCTCGAATCAGTACACTGAATACGCATTTTCCTTCGAGAAAATCCGAATAACTGGGAATCAGTGACGAATTGAGATTGTGAAAGCAGATTTGAGTGATGGTATTGTTCACAAATAGGTTTTTGAGGTACATGAGAAATCTCTGTGCCTCTCCTGTGGCCACATGAATTGCCATGGTCTGAAACGAAATCAAATATTGTATTATTTTTTAAGTTCAAAATTACCCCGTCTTCAAAGTCGACTGATAAGCAAGCGCGATGCAAATTGAGTCTCTTCAGTGCTTCCATAAAGCAAATTTCATACATGTTGAATGTCCGAGTACTGCCCAGCATGAACGTGTGCTTGATTTCGTTCGGCTGAAGTGCATCTATGAGAATCAAAAATCAACAATCAAGAAGTTTTAGAAGTTGCTGAAAGTAAAAGTGAAAGTGAAAGTTGTTGAAATGCTAGGCGCCACCCGAAACATTAACCCTAGTTTCGCAAATCAAAATCTACCGCATCAAACTCACCCTGTCTTCTTTCCACCCGACCGCAATACTACACCTCATCTTCTTCCGACTTGAGACGAGTAGAGATCCATCCAGCAATTCTTTCAACGGTTTACTGACCTGAAGATCATTACTATTATTTAAAGTAGAGGGCATCTGCGATATCTTTGTCGTGTTGAACGCACGTTAGCTCAAGCCATGAAAGTTTCAAAGCGGCCGAAGGCGAGGCAAAACCCAACTGGTGATGAAACAACGAAAAATGGTAAACGCTTTCACCTCTCTCATGCGTAGAATAGACTTGTCATCCAATAATGAAAATGCATTGTTCAGTGCCCGTTGGGGCAGTTTTGCGAAGTCAAACGCCATTTGGATTCGAAACCTGTAAGATTTAAGGAAAATAAAAAAAAAACTGGGTGACGTCTGCTTGTAATAATGTGTTTAAATCACGTTGACGCAAAGTTAAAAACCAGTCAAGCCTAGCTGATTAATCACAAAAAAGAAGAAGAAAGAGCCAGACGAAAGATAAGAAAACAGAGAAAGCGGTTGAAGAGGGTTCTTAGTCATTGTAATCTATGATAAAGAGAAACAGAGGAGAGATAACATGTCACAACTGAAAGAACTGAAGCTACACTGGGTGATACATTTTCTCCTTTTCCTCTTCTCTCCTTCTCCTATACGAGTCTGAGTCACCCGAACGTGTAAGGAGGGAACGTTTCTCTTTTTGGTTTCCTTTCAATCCTGACCAAGTGCACTGAAACGAGTTGTGGAAAAATTCACGCACTTTACATTTTTCACACTTATCAAACAGAAGAGAGAGAGTGTGTGAGTAAATTTTATTAGCAACATTCAGATTTGTATATTTGTTACTCCATCCCCAACATGGGTCTCGGCTTCAACACATGTTTCAGCACACAAACGTGCGGATCATGAGACTGAAATTTTAGCAGCAGTTGGAGTTGGACTGGGCATACTTATTGAACTTTGGACTTGCAAGGCTCCCTATTGGTCCCGTGAGTTAGGCAGGCAGCAGCAACTAGATCATCAATCATCTCTACTTTCACTAATCTATCTGCTAGATCTTTCCCACTGATCAATCTCAGTCCTACTTCGAGCCACTTATCTCTCTAATCTTGTCACTCATCTATCCTCCTGCTCATCCCTTTGAACCTTATCTGGTCCCGCTAATCTTTAAAGATGATCTGGGAGAGTCCTTATAATTGCACTCAGTCCACGAGTTCTCACTTAATCTTGTCACTTGTCAATCTCCCACCTCCTTTACTGCTTGTCTAATCCAGCTTATCTCACCAGATAATCTAGGTGAGTCTTCCTTATAATTACACTCAGTCCACGAGTTCTCACGATCTTATCTCGATCGGGCCTCTTCATGCAACCACTCAGTCCCACCCCAGGACTCCACTAGATCTAATCTCTCTACTCTGTACCTATAAAAGCCTCTCCTGATCCCCTCACCTTCATTCGCTGCCATGCAAGTCCTTCTCTTCTTCACTCTCTTCGCTGGGGTTCACTTCTCTCATTCCGTTCTCATCCCGAAAGGTGAGTTCTCTTTTACTTGGCACTTTGCTTTACCGATCCGGTTGTTTAGAAAATCAGAGACTTTTCTATGTGATACTCCTTCTTGTATGTATCTCATAATCTGCCAAATTTCAGGAAAACTGCGCGCTCCATGGAAGCCATTCATCGGATGCACTCGTGATTCGTGCGAGAACGGAGAATGCATCAACGAGATTACTGGACCTACGTGCTACTGCGATGAAGGATGGACTGTGAGTGATCTTTGATTTTTGATCTCTGATCCCTGACTCTCCCTGATCTTTGATCTGTGCAGGGCCCTCGTTGCGAGCAGCGTAAGGATATGTGCGCGGGCAAGTCGATCTGCTTGAATGGAGGAAGATGCGTCAACAGTGCCATCCGCCCCGGGGCTTACTTCTGCCGATGCCAGGAGGGATGGACGGGACTCATTTGCCAGACTCCAACGTGCTCGAGTGAGTCATTTTAGTCCTATCGTGATGTGAGTTTGGTCAGAGCTCTGATTGGTCATATTGGTACTACTCTAGTTCCTCCAGCCATGACCACAAAAACTGCGTTAGCCATTTCCAATTTAGGAATGAGTGAAACACAACTATTGTTCCTGGGAGCAAGGGAAGTGCCAAAGGTCACCGGAAACAGGCCCGGAAATGGACCAAATAGAGACTAAGAAGACTATCGTGAACTGACTTTTCCAGAAGACGACGAGTGTCTGAACGGAGGTGTCTGCTCTGCTGGCGTATGCGACTGTCAACCCAACTTCAGAGGCACATTCTGCGAGAAGGAGACCCCGTGCTTTAAAGATGCCTGCGGGACGTTTGAAGCCTGCGTTGAGGATCGGACCTCGTCTGTGTGAGTTTGCTACCACAAAATTTTTGCAATTTATTCTATTTCTGGACCAGAATAGACCCATTTGTATTAGAAATGAGGGAATGCTCGAAAAAGAAGAGATAGCGAAAAGAAGTCATTATTTCCAAGTATTTCCAATATTTCAGTGGCTACACGTGCCAATGTCGCGTGCATCCCAAAATGTGCCTCGCCTACAAGGAACAGAACAAGAAGAAGATAGACGCCTAGAACGGCGAAATTCGACTGTCCTCCATATTTGTAACTACTGGTCCCTGCAACCATTTCGTATTTCGTTTATCAAATTGTTCAACACATGTTAAATCTAGTCAATTCTCTTTTCCATATCTATTGTGATTTTCGCTCACGAACTAGTCACGATATTTCCTTACTGCTGTGTTCTCTGATAAAATATTGTTTTCAATAATGAATAAATGGTACCAATTTCCGTTTTCTCCCGTTCTTTCAGTTCAGGTCACCAGCTCATTACTGACACACGCTCTTGCTCTCGTTCGGTATGTTTATCTTGATCTACGGCGGGGATTTCCCTCTCCCTTTCTCTCCCAATCCTCCCTTTCTCTAAGCTCTGAGGATGACTAATCCACTCTTCGCGTGGATTGATGCTATTTAGCATTGTCCATCAATTTCCTTTCGTTTGATTACTCATGATTTTGCTTCTCGCCCTCATCTTCTTCTCACTGGCAAACACACAATCTCCAGACGTCCTAGTAGGTAGGTCATTTGGAACTTCTAGGATATCTGGCACAAAACAACGGCTTGGATGGGCAAACAAGGGGGGGGGGGGAATGAGAAAGGTAGGGATGGATTACTTCGCGAGCCAGATATCCAAAAAAAAAGTGGAGGCCAATGCTCCTGAGTCAAATCAATAATTGGTCTCCTAGGCCGGTGTTCCTCTGATTCATGCAAGAACGGCGCCAGCTGTCACCAAGTCGAGAAATGGAGATATCTTTGCGAGTGAGTTGTATTGTCTGCTGTCCTAATTCACTTTCTCGCGATTAGGATCTAGCAATTGAGCACGTTCGACTAATTTGGTATGAGAACGATCGTTTCCCGCTCCTGTTTCATTTGGTGAAGCAAGTATTCATGCAAATTCAGATGCGAAACCGATTTCTACGGATTTCAATGCGAATACGAGAGAACGGATGAGTGTGTGCGAGGTAATTGATCGTCTTGAGTTGAATCAATGTGCCATTTTATTCAGACAACAAGTGCCCTCCATCCAAGGACGTCTGCGGGCGAGACAGACCCTGTGTGAACGGGTATTGCAAGAATACAGTGAGTGTTCTTTTCACAAGCTCAAAACGAAAAACTCGAAAGGCTCCATTTCCCATGCTATCGCGCTCGACCTCTAACTTGGGCTGGACAGTGTGGGCAATCCCTGCGATATAAGGAGCACGCTCACATTTCAGCGAGCGTTTTCATGCTTTGTAGACATATTGTTGCACTAGTTCTCAAGATTCTTCTCCTTCCAGGACAACTCCTTCCACTGCTGGTGCCCCGTCGGCTTCAGCGGGAGACGCTGCGAGATCGAGGATCCGCACTTCCACTGCCGTCCGGAGATGTGCGACCATGGCCATTGCATCACGGAGAAGCACGAACCGAAGTGTGTCTGTGAGGAGGGATGGGCGGTGAGAGTTGAACTTTGAACTTTCATGTTTGATGTTCGACCACTGAAACAGTTCGCGTGAACGCTTCTATCAGCTGTTCTTCATTGCATTTACGGTTTTGGGAAGTATTCGCACTAAATCTTAGTATTTCTAAAAAAATTCACTATACGGTGTGATCTTTTAAGTGATCTTTGATCTCTCAATTTGCGTCTTTAATATTGAATTTGCAAATAACGAATGGGCAAATGATAAACACTCGGTACAACAACTCGTGGAAGGGATCCGAAGAGACGAACAAACATGGTTCAGACTGATCTTTGATCTCCATCTCTCCCTCAGGGCGATCGTTGCGACGAGGAGATGGAGCTCTCCTACGAGTGCGTCGACTCGCCCTGTGCCCCCATGTCCCTCTGTCTGAACACCTCTGGATCCATAGAATGCGTGTGTGCAATGGGCAAGACGGGCAGGAGATGCGAGTTCGATCTGAATCTGTGCACACGTGAGTTGCTTCTTCGGATTCTGCCCAACCTAGAGTTCCACACGTATAACCGCTTGATACTCTTGTGCGCAAAGAAGTTATAATTTAGCTCGTTTGTGTTCTCGCTTGGTATGTTTCAGAGGGTTGCATGCTCAACAAAGCGATGATCGATGTAGAAAATCTCGTGAAATACTATTGTCTTTCATTCATTCTACTATTGCTTTCTGAGAGTTTGCTGAACAGCGATCCGATATTTCGAACTCACTAATGAAGATATTTCAGGAGATAAGGACTGTCAAAATGGAGGCTATTGCGTGCATAATACATGCATCTGTCGGGAAGGATTTGAAGGGACGAGTTGCGAGTTGGAATACAGGGATCCTTGCATGGTCTATGACAACTGCATCGGATACCAAGTCTGCGTCGCTAATCGATCGGAGATACTGTAAGTAGGGCTAAGCATTCAGAAGCGAGACAATACATTATTGAAAAATAAAAATAAAACTATTCAGAGGCTTCTCATGCGTCTGTCCTCCCGGCTACACAGGACAGTACTGCGATGCTCCTATTGAGATTGAGGAAGAGAGGTGAGTCGTTGATATAACGCATTCCAACTCTTCACATTACGGGCTCTGTCATGGTCTAAGATAGATCATCCATTCTCACAACTTTAATACAACGCAACTGATATAACGCGTCCCATCTCTCCATACTAAGGGCTCTCTTTTAGCCCCTAGGTCTGAGAATGATTATCCATTCTGACAACTCTGGTGCAACGCGAACGCTCAAATCCATTCAGACCCGACCTGTCCAAGTGCTACCTTCGCAAATGCGCCGAACTCTCCGGGAATGGAGTCTGCGATGCAGAATGCAACCATTTGACGTGCGGATTCGATGGTGGAGACTGTCCGCCTGGCAGGAATTGCCTATTCGATGAGTTCGAGGGATCGGGAGAGGAGCCGGAGGCACGGGTTAATTGCACCATGGTGAGATTGCCTATCGTGACCTACCCTGTACATACCACTTTTTCTGCACTGTTTTGACACAGATGTTATCCAAAACGAAAATTGAGTGAACTTAGTCAAACGTAGAATCTAAAGCACGGATCTATTACACCATGGTGAGGAACTACTATTTGCAATATCAGTCACTTGATTGAAATAACGTCAATACAAACCAGATGATCTACATTAAAAATTCATAAGTATTCATGTTTTTCCTGTTGTGTGAAGTTTCATGAATATTCGCTATCCAAACAAAAAATCTCGAGAGTTACAGTGCATTGCAGACTGAAGTCCGCCTAAACGTTCTCGTAAAGCCAGGGAATTTCGTCCGGAAAGTGGATGACTTCTTGAGCTCAGTCTCTCAACGATTACGAACCTGGGTGCGAATCAAGAAGAGCGAAGGGGAATTGGACGTTTTCGAGTTGAACTCCAAGGGCAAACCTGGCCCGAGAGTTCGATTCGGATCGAGAACTGACGCGAGAATGGAGTATCGAGAGAAGAGAGAAGCGACGAAGAGAGACAGGAATGGAGTCGTCGTGTTTCTACAGGTAAATGAGAAAAAACTGATACAATCTAACGTATTGTTAGCATCTGAGGTGCACAAACATTTCTCGGTCTCTCATTTTCACTCTCTCTCTAGCTTTCTCTAACCGACGAGAGAGCATTGCGAAATGAGAGAACGAGAAATGTTTGCACACTTCAGGTTAGTATCGTAAATTCAAAAAGTTTTTCAGATCGGTCTCTCAGAATGTTCTAAGAAGTGCCATCGACACCTCAATTTTGCTGCTCACTCCCTATCAGATCGAGAATGGAGAGAGGAGAGATGGCGAGAGTTTAGAAGCTCGTCTGTTGCTCCTAAGCATGATGAACTGTTTCAATAATTCCCTAGGTTTCTTAGAATCTTTGAATATATATTGTTGCCTTAATAATGTTGATTGTGTACGAAAATTATTTCACAGAATAAATCATGATGGGATGAATTCTGCATTTGCTATGCACCTTTTATACGCTTTCAATAGCAAAATACAAACACAGATTTGTGTGCGAGAGGTTACATTTGTTTATTGAACACTTGCGTGAAACATAGTCACGAAATGATTCATAATGACAAAAATGATTATCACGGGTTTTCTGTAAGAGTGTAGGAATGTATGCCGCCAGAAAAAATTTCATGACCCCGAATTTGTTCAAAGTTGGTCAGTAGGACCCATTGAGGGACTCTTTAAGAGACCGGCTCGGTAAGAATCGAGGATTTTCACCTACCCCCCGGACACGCTCCTACCGATTTGAGATCCGCCAGCCCATACTCTAGCGTTATGAAGGCCTTAGCCCTACAATACCCATAGCGCCCCTTATTCGGGCTTTTCTCCGTTACGGAAGGAGAAAAGTGAAAATATGAGTGAAATGGTTGAAAAATAATA
>LS489039.1:685047-695082 GCA_900490845.1 Pristionchus japonicus | reverse complement strand
TTTTTTGCCGTTGTTTACTCTAGCTATAGTTAAAAAATGGACCACGCGCTGTTCTAATAGTGGAGAAATCGAGATTCGAAGTTGCGAAGAAATTACCGTAATCAGCTCAATGTTGGACCCTCACTTGATCGAATTTCCAGTCGGCGCATGGTCCGGGACCAATTCTATATTTTTTGCCGTTGTTTACTCTAGCTATAGTCAAAAAATTAGACCATGCGCTCTTCTGTGAGCTGAGCAATTGAGCTTCGAAGTTGCGAAGAAATTCGCACAAAATGATTTTTCGCCAAACTTTGAGCATATCACATTTCCATAAATGGCGATTTCACAAGGGTGCATGGTACGCAAAAGGGACAAGTTTGGTTGCTCTTCAATTCGCGCCCAAGAAACATTAAAACAAAGCAAAACTCATCGAGAAATTAACGTTTAAAGTTGCGAAGAGCGAAAATCACGAATTTCCAAGTCCGATAATATTGGAATTACGCTGTTCAATGGATAAAAAATGTTTGTAAAAATTTTAATTTTAATTTTCGTTGTTTTCTGTTTTTCCCCAAAAAATTGTAACGTTTTCTCGATTTTGCCGACATGGTTCCGGACTTTTTGCCGACATGCTTTCTTCGCAGGCGAAGACTCATTTCACCTATGCCTACAGCATCCTGCCTGATCCGAAACTGGCTACCGAAAGGCGGAATAGTAGGCATGGTTATCGAGGAAGGAAAGGAGCAGTACTGTCCCAGTGGGCAAGTCGTAGCGGCAGCAGATGGAAAACCGCTGAACAATATCAAGTGCTCAAGTGAGGATCAACAAAATAGATCTTTCCGTGCTTTCTTGCTCGAAGCTTGAAGTATAATTTCGCATTTTAGGGGCCGCCTTGGTGGACGAATGGTCGGACGGCAGAAACATCTCCTATCCGAAACCGCTCATTTTCGCGACTTTGAAGTGCGTGCCAAGTAAGTACACTCTCACTTTCATTGAGGTGCTAATATTGGGAAAGCTCTCCTTGTTTGGAAAGCGATCACTAAACTGGCCCGATTCTTTCGCGAGTTGATTGTACTCGACTTGGGGACAGTTGGTCTAATCCTCGAATAGAGAAAGGTTAAAAACGGGAAAAAAAAACTTTTCGATCCGCCTAATAAGCCAACAACAGTTCCAACCACCACCACATCAACTACAACTACAACCACAACAAAACCAGGTATGAATATTTTTTTATTTCTTATTTATGTGTTAACTGTTTTATATGCATGTTCATATGTATTTATAGTTATAAGTGTCTTGCTTTTTTTGTTTATATGTTAAGAATCTAGCTGACTTCCACTGATGATTTGTTTTGCAGAGAATGAGATATCTGACTTTCCTTAGATAATTCATATACATGATTTCCAACATCTACCCGCAGGAGGATATCGAATTCGATTTTTCACTGAAACCCTTCATCTCCAATACTGCTCGGAATTAATAAGATCACCCGAAAAAAGTTTGCATAAAATACAATAATTTTTTGTAACAAGATCGAATTACTATGCAAGGAATGAAAAAAACTAGAGGCAGCTGACCCACTGATTACACTTTCGATATTGGTTAGTTCATCATGTCGTTTGAAAAAATAAAAGCGTTCAGGAAAAAAACCACTTGAATATTTTCAGATCGAGTTGCAATATTTATGTCAAAAGTTCTATCTACATTCTACATTGTTCATACAATCGAGACAGCCAGGTAAACCTTTAGTACAAATATTATGTTGAGAAGTTGTATTTCGTTAGAATTCAGCAAATTCAGTAATCTGTTGCAGTATGAGGAAGAGCAATAGAGAGAAGAGCATCTATAGAGATCACGAAGGATATTCCATACAGGATGACCTGGAGTTGAAAAATCGCCGATCGGGAAATAAAAACATTACATATGTGCAACTTCGTGACGTCATCTGTGGACTTGCTCGCGTCGGTCTTAGCACGAAATACAACAGCGAAATTGATCTCAAAATTTGGAGAACTTATCGCTATCAATCGCCGATGCTCCCACTCGATAATGTCGGCAAAATAAGAATCGAGATGAATTTCAGAAACCCTTCTGATTTCTGAGTTTACAGACCCGTTGCGTGAAAATCCACTGATGTCAGTCAGGATAGAAAGCTGTGATGTTAAATCGAATTTTCGAGCTTAAATGAAAAAAATGAAGGACAAATTCAAGTTTAAAGAACGTTTGTGAGGCTGTTTTTTTCTGAGTCACCATCTCCCAAAATTTATGCGGGCGCAGCTCTCGCACCGCTTTTCTCCCACGATTCCCGCTTTAAAAAGAACAGGAAAACAGAAGGGATTGAATCGAGAGAGATGAAACTCCTCATTCTCCTCCCCATTCTACTGATCGTCGTGGAAGCTACAGATGGAGCAGGGAATATCACAGCAATGGACCGTTTCGGCTATCAAATGCTTAATGTAAGCACTTCCTCGTTTTTTCAAAGGTGCTTCAGACAAAATTCAGGTGCCGTAGATTCTATTTGAACTTTCACTTTTGCAAAAATTACATATTTTAAATTTCAAATACCCAGAACGGATGTTGTATTGCAGTTTGCATTCAACCAGCATCCTTTTAATAAAGTTGCCAAAGCAAGAGTGGGGTACGTTTTTTTTTCCATTTTTCGTCAACATGTCCATATGCTTAAGATGCTACCTACTGTTCTGTCATATTCACGATACCAATTCGTGCATTCATGTGAGGGACAAAAACTGCGAATGCACAAACAGTTGCGTCGGCTTCTCTCAGTCGTACGTTCAAACAAACGTGAGCAGACTTGATTCGGAATATCGATTGTAGTGAATGCATGTTGTGAACAATATTTTCACCAGTTAGATGTTCGAATTTTCAAGTTTGAAGTGAATGAAGTGTTCACGTATAAGATTAATTTCAGCATGTGCCTGACCCTAAAGTCAAAACGTATAATTTGTGGAAGAAAGTGAAAGATTGTTCCGACGAGTAAGTGGATTCAGCCATTTTAATTATTTGTATTTCACTTTCAGTTGTGTTATCCTGCTATCGAATCGAGACGAATCCGCAGCCATCTGTACTTCCCTCTGTAACTTCCATTTCTCGTTTCCCGACCGGGAGGAGTATCAGAAGAAGCTCATGTACAACTTCCACACTTTCTTCCGCGGATCGCCTTTTCGCTTGCTTTGAAACCCAATCCATAAAGAAAAGTCACAAACATCACACAAAAACTTTGTGAATCTTATTTGAGATGGGGGCTTGATAGATGTCAAAACCATTTTAAGGTTTTAAGCACTCGTTTGGTTATGCATTTTTATGTGACCACAAACATTTGTGCTTTTTGTTTATGTATAGGTAGGTTCGCGAAGCAGAGAATATATTTTCCCAATGTTTTTCCCTGTTCCGTTCCTCTTCTTCCTCCTCTGAATCACACATATCAAATGATGTGATCAAATGCTTTTGCTCAAATGCCTCTCACTTCTGGTAAGGAATTTGGATGGGATCAATGAAGAAAATGACATTGAAATACAAGATCTCGTTGACAAGTATATTCGGAAGTCTGCTTTTTTAAAAGTTTTCTCTATACTCCTAGATAGTTGATGAATTCGCTACGCGATCTTTCAGCCGTGATTTTTCGGCATTTCTGAATTGAAGTGTCACACAGCAGCATTTTCGTTTTACTCGTTGTCATCATTCAATTTCTCGATGCGAACCGCTCTTCCAATGATAATTAAGCTCGAATTAGTACTCCTCATTATCTCATCTTTTACCCCGGCCACCGATGAAAAGCCCCAGCAGGGAGATGGAGGTACTCAATGTTCCCTTGGGTTAATTTCATTCTCAATTCTGGGTTCTCGTTGCAGATTGCTACGAAGGTCTGCTTCTGTCATTCTCCGATGGAGATTATTGCCTTCTGCAAGCGGTATCTGCGGACGGATTCTCCTTCGAGGAAAGCTGACCTTTTTTGTCCATTGTTGCATGTACCATTCATCTTTACGAATGTCAGGCCGCTGAGGCCTACTGCGCCAGTCGAAACAGCTCCCTGCCCACCCTTGTTGATCCCGAAGTGATCGCTACTGATTCTTGTCCTCAACTCATTCCCAAACACAGATGATCGACTATTTCTCGCTCATGGATGATCGCTTTTGGCTCTCTGTACGATGCGACATCAGTGAGGCCCAACTTGTTGATGACTTGGAAAGAATTTTCCAATCCAGAGTCCAAAGGCTGGGCGTGGTCCGACGACCAACGCGTCGGAAACAACTACTTCCAAAATTCGACCGGTGCGCCTCTTTTCTCGTTTGAATATAATAATTCATCAAAGCCATGAACTGTTCGTCACCGACCCAGCGAGTTGCGCTCGGTGAGGGTGGCCGGTGGTTCGTGCTGGATGCTACGGAAAGGATCGGTACGGCTGTCTGCTCCCATCGGTACGTATCCTCCCCTAGAAAGCATTGGACAGCAGGGGATTGTAGTCCGTCTCTCAGCTGGCTTTACCAGCGCGTCCCACCTAGCGTTGTCGTACGACTGTAAAATCGTTTGACGTGGCAGCACCATCTCCTGTCTGTTTCTTCCACATTCAACCTGGTCTCGGAAAGTAGTTTAATTATGAAGGAGATTCATACATTTTCAGGTGCCCCGTATCATCAACCATCGCAATCCCTACCCAGAGGTGTGTTATCTCAAACACTACACTAGCTGATGCCACAAGACATGCCAAGTTTGAGAGCGAGTCTGCTACGAATGCGGTCGGCAATGCATTGTTGCGTATTCCCCGTGCACTTGCTCGTAAAACGTGGTTCGCATAATGAGAATGCGCTTTCTAGTTCCGATCCATATGTGGTCTATTGGGTCGTCGGCCTCTCTCTCCTGGCTTTCCTTTGCATTCTCGCCGGTCTAACTTGCTGCTGGAAGCTCATTCGAGCTGGAAATCGACCGGTGGAGGTATCACACCTAGGTTATTATAAACCGATTGAGAATCATTTTTAGAAGGAATCGACGATAGTGAAAGATGAAAGTTGGCTCGACGAGTGCTCACACCCCACACCCGAACAACGGTTCGATCTTTAGTGTTTATCAGTGCGTTCGCGTAAAACTCGCCACCCATCCGTACAGTAAAAAACGACACCTCGGTTTTTTCACATATTCTGGTAGCCCTTGGTCTTCCGTATCGATTTCTGTTTTGTTTATGTCCCTTTTTGACCTTTTGACCTTTTCGACCTTTTTGAGCGTCGTCTTGGGCACTAAATCCTTTAAGGAAGCTAATAGTCTAACCGAGAATTAACACATTTTACATGTCCCAGGAGCCAAAGTTCCAGAAGATTCAGATCACTTTTGAGTGATTTACGCTCGAAAACTACTAAGAAGTGCCTAAGTTCGACCTTAATTAACTAAGCCGATTAAGACACTCTGCACACAAACAAAACAGAAATCGATTCCGTAGACCAAGGGCTACCAGAATATGTGAAAAAACCGAGGTGTCGTTTTTTTTCTGTACGGATTTTGTCTGGAAGTGGCGATTCTTACGCGAACGCACTGTTATGCTTGCTACAAAGTTCCTTGTTGTGAGAAACATAAAGAGCGCAATGCTTTTCTAATCGTGTTTTTTTTCAGATCGATTGTCGCTAACCGTTTCATTAGGACCGCCAAAGGAGATTACCTCCACAGATCGTTCGACGACAAACTTGCCATCTACGCCAAGATCGAGGACGTGGAGGAGTGGTGCGTCCAATGGGAGGCGGGTTGGGTAAGTGCCAAGGCCTCCTTACTAGGGATGCCAGAATTAAGAATGACTTAAGAAAGACTCTCCTCATTTTCCACATTCTCTAACCGATCAGGCAGGCGAGAGAGTGTGTGAAATGAGGAGAGTCACTCTTAATTCTGACATCCCTACTAGGGACCACCATCTCTCCCCACCACGTATGGTCACGCGCGTTGTCAAATAGCTCAAAGGGAGTTTATAGGCAGCGGGTTCCGTTTTCACAGATGCTTAGGACACTATGTGAGCGAACTTTACTGAGAAAAACAGACAAATTCATAATCGCCCGATACCTTTTTATTGCCAATAAGCTTGATAAAACCGTTATTCTAGTCGGAGATCAGTGAATAGAGTGTTATATCTTCCGATTAAAAAGAGGGCCGCGACTTTTGAAAGTTTTTATTGATAGACTAGGGTATTGTGCATAACATATCCGAAAATCAGCCCATTTCATAATCGCCCCCGGTTTTTATGACAGGTCAAAATAATAGGTTGAAAATGATCTTTGATCTCCTATAATAACCGGGGGCGATTATGAAATTGGCTGATTTTCGGATATGTTATGCACATTACCCAAGTCTATCACTGAAAACTTTCAAAAGTCGCGGCCCTCGTCTAGAACACATTTTATAGGGCTTTTGTAGATTGTAGTCTCTCGTTATCGACAACTGATTTTTTTGTAAAACGCGAATATCTCGAGAACCATTGGATTTCAGTTGGTCTTCAGCGAACAAAAAATGTTTCTATATAACAGATCAACAAATTGAGATAGTTCATGGGCCATGAATTCATCATTTGCATATCACGTTGTGGTCCCTACATCCCTACTCCTTACTTTTCTCTCGCTTGCCGCAGCACCGATTCGCATTAGTTCGGCCCAAAGGGCACTCGGTCGGACAAGAGCATTAGCACACTGCATAACACTTGTTCACTCGCCCTCGTTAGCTGCTCATCCCGCCCGAATCTTCTTGCCGATCCGCTTCAGCTCAGCCTTGCCGGGAAGATTTCGATTTCGGCATTCAGACCGCGATTTCAGGTGACGTTCCGAACTGCTTCACCACCATTCAAATACATCTCATCCCACCCCGATGACTCGGTCTCACTCGCTCGGATGGCAGGAAGCTCAGAGGAGTGGATGAGGATCAGTAATGAGGACGGCTCCATCTCCTTGCAGTCGTCCCGAGGCGCATGGTTGGCCGTCAGCGATACCGTCTCGACTACGTGGAACGTAGAAGAAAGAGCTTCGCTTGTTTTCGAGAAGCGCGAGTAGACTCACACTGTCTCTATCTACTTTTCCTGCTCAAAAGCATGTTCATATCTTCTCTATTGTTTCTGTCCTGCTTCAAATCAAATAGATTGTTCATCGTTACTTGATTGTTAGTGTATAGTCGACATTTGCGTTTTGATATCACAAAACTGGCCAATCATTCAGAACTTGGAATGAATTTACTGTTGCAATGCTGCTGATGA
Source organism: Pristionchus japonicus (assembly GCA_900490845.1). Taxonomy (NCBI): domain Eukaryota; kingdom Metazoa; phylum Nematoda; class Chromadorea; order Rhabditida; family Neodiplogasteridae; genus Pristionchus; species Pristionchus japonicus. The sequence goes on along the minus strand of LS489039.1, from coordinate 687,872 downwards.
GCTTGTGATCGTTCGGAATAAAGTCTGTACCACAACTCACAACAAGTAAGAATATGAATGCGTATGAATACGAACAAGAATATGAATTAATGAAGGGAAACCCGCGCTCCGAATAAACTGTCTGTATCAGGCAAAAAATTTCATCCGACGCCGACCAAGAAATGCCGTCACTGCACGGCTCGCCAGAGCCTTAAATACTCCGTTAAATCGACTGAACGGAGCTCATGAGTACCTTCCTCTATCGATTGCAGATGCAGGCGTGGTGAAGACAGTAATACCAGTGATAATAATACAGATAATAATCATACGAATCGGTTGTCAGGAAGAGCTAATGGAATTAGGTGGTGACAACGAGTGAAAAGAAAATGCTAATGTGTGACGCGCGAGCTCAGAAATGCCTTTGATTCACCGTTGAAAGACTGTCAATTCATCAATTTTTAAGTATTCAATTTTCCATTTAAGCCTGCTGCTGCTGCACAATCGAGTCCATCTCGTTCACCTATTCGTTCATATTTTCAAAATTTTCTAATCAAAAGATAGAGACAATTGCACGGAATCAGGTGATCACATCATTGTGTGACTCACAAGAGAGAAAAGAGGAACGAAAGAGGAAAAAAAGGAAAAGATAAGAATATATAGTTAGCTTCTACTAGCAAGTGCTGAAAGTGTGACAATTGTCAGCGGAAGTTTGATTAATTGTTGCATACTCGTCAATAGAGTCAGCGAGTGCTTCAAATGCGTTTTTACGTTGTTTAGATGCGCAATCTCTTCAAATCAAGCGAAAAGGTGTCTTGGAGAGGAAAGTGTGGAAGTTGTACATGAGATTCTTCTGATACTCCTCTCGATCGGGATACGAGAAGTGGAAATTGCAGGTGGAGGTGCAAATGGCCTGCGACTTATCGCCGTTCGAAAGAAGAAGGGCGCAACTGGAAAAAAAACGTTTAAAAAGGTGTAACAATGTCCTTGAAAGGATGGGACGTTTTGAAACTCGTTTTGAGGGACGAAAAACGGCTCTTCCAACCACCAGCTGCAAATGCAGAAGATTCCACTTACTCATTCTCGCAATCTTTCACTTCTCTCCACACGTTGTAGTCTCTCGTCGTAGGGTCGACCACACGCTTGAAACACTTACTAATGAATCATTTTTTGCGAAACAATGCTCCTATTGAGTGCATTTAGTTCTAAGAAGTGCATGGAATACGAGCATGTGACATCTAGAATGTGGAATCAAATCTGCTTACATTGGTTTTTACGTACATATAGGAGAAGTCCAGGCAGCTGTTTGTGCATACGCACTTATTTCTTCTCTCATGAATGCTCGAATTTACATCGTGAATATGACAGAAAAGAAGGAAACATCTGAAATGTTGAAGCATTATGTCGTGATCTCCTCTACAAACTCACCCCACTCTTGCATGGTCAATTTTTCTAGTAGGATGCTCCTTGTATACGAACTGAAACAATTGAGAGCGGAATAATTTCAGTTTTTTGTCTTGCTCTTCTTCATCATTGGAGCTTCAATAAACCATGGGACGCATCACAATAATTTGGGCACTTCTGTACTTTGCGGCCCAGCCATTCTCAATAGAGTATTCTATCCCTACCCGTCTCATTCTCCGCCTCACTTCGCTGACAGAGCGGTTATAGAGAGGGAGACCATGGGCCAAAACGTACAGAAGTTCCCTAATTTGCACAAAACAGCAAGTGCTTACCGACATCATTCGATTGCCGAAACGGCCCATAGTTTGAACAGTTCCCCAAGGATCCGTAGCGTCAATCAAGAACAGCAGAAAGGAGAGCAGTATAATGTTTTTCATCTCTCTCGATTGAACCCCTTCTGTTTTTTCAGTTGTTTTTAAAGCCGGAATCGTGGGAGAAAAAAAATTGTTTGTGTTCGATCTGCAAAAATTAGAACGGTTTGATTCTGCTAACATTCTGCAAATGGATACAAAGTATTGGTATACAGTGTGTTTTACGGTTTTTTTTACGACTTTCATTGTAGCGCAAGACGTAATGCGTCTAACTTGAACCACCAGAACCACTTGTGCATCTTCAGCAATAGCTTCAAACTTAGGAGCGATTTGTCGAGCAAAACTGTATATCGCATCAATTTCTTTATTTTCTGATTTTTATTCAGCCATCTCTCCTCAATTCCTCCTCTTCTTTGCGACAGTCACAGCGACGAAGTGGAAGGAGCAGAGGAAGACGAGGGCACACTTGCCGACGTTGACTGCATTTCTAGCGAATTCGAGCAAGAAGACTGAAGAATGTATTCATGCTCTCTTTATTCAGATATTTTTCGAAGAGAATAGAAGTATGACATAGAAATGATTTCGATCATAGAAATTATATAATTAGTGAATAGCTCAGGTGATCAAATATTTGAGATTTGGTTTCTCTCCTTCAATTCCTCCTCTTCTTTCCGACAGTCACAGCGACGAAGTGAAAGGAACAGAGAGTTTATTTATTTTAATAGTGCTCTCAGAGAATAGGAATGGTGCCAGTAGAACTTTTGAAACAATGCGAAATAGATACTTATAAATGAATCAGTTGATAAAACTGAGAATTAGTTGCTCTCCTTCAATTCCTCCTCTTCTTTCCGACAGTCACAGCGACGAAGTGGAAAGAGCAGAGGAAGATGAGGGCGCACTTGACGACGTTGACTGCATTTCTTGGCTTAAATTCTATCAGAAGTCAGAAGATTGTGTTCTCATTCTCTTTATTCTGATGATTCTCCCAGAAAACAGAATTTGGCCATAGAAATAATGTCGATCATAGAAATTATATTATTAGTGAATAGCTCAGGTGATCAAATATTTGAGATT
>LS489039.1:644108-682980 GCA_900490845.1 Pristionchus japonicus | reverse complement strand
CGGATATGTTGTTAAGCTCATCGAGTTCTTTCGAATGAGTGTTAAACTTTTGAAAAAATCGTTATGCGTGAGAAAGTTATGCTCCCTCAAAGCTCTTGAGCTCATTTAAACTCATTTCATTCCCCTCATTCTCATTCTTCCCCACACCGCGCACTCCTGCGCGCGCGATGTGAAGTGAAACATATTGCAAACACTCATCTTGTGTTGGCCAAGTTCGATATAATTTCAAGAATATTGCCACGATTCTCTGATCATCGTGTTGCAATAGTTGTACATGAGTCCGTTTGCGAGAGAGCCGATCAGATCTGCTTGGGTCTGGAACAGTTCAAAAAGTCGGTTCTCTGAAGATGTATGTTTTGGGGTTCCAATGGTGCGGAGGACGATGGGCATGCTCATTTTTCATTGTGGGCTTCATAAAGTTCCAAACGTCGTCGCATATCGGGTTTTGAGGGCCCTTAGGAACCCCAAAACATACATCTTCAGAGCCGACTTTTTGAACTGTTCCAGACCCAAGCAGATCTGATCGGCTCTCTCGCAAACGGACTCATGTACAACTATTGCAACACGATGATCAGAGAATCATGGCAATATTCTTGAAATTATATCGAACTTGGCCAACACAAGATGAGTGTTTGCAATATGTTTCACTTCACATCGCGCGCGCAGGAGTGCGCGGTGTGGGGAAGAATGAGAATGAGAGGAATGAAATGAGTTTAAATGAGCTCAAGAGCTTTGAGGGAGCATAACTTTCTCACGCATAACGATTTTTTCAAAAGTTTAGCACTCATTCGAAAGAGCTCGATGAGCTTAACAACATATCCGAAAATTAGCTGCACCTTTACCTACACTTTTGAGTTATGCCTCCTTGAATGTAGCTCTGTACAGAGGCACTTTCTTGACTTCTAGTCGGTTTAGATCGATAGAGCTCGAAAAATGAGCATGGGTCTTACTTACGACATTTTTTCATAAAAACGCACCAGAAGCGAGATATTCGCGATCAAAGTTGAGGCTGCATGTAAACGACCCGGCGTCGGGGGCCCCAGAATGAAAATAGCACAATGAGAGTTTGAGGGATGCTAGCACATGCCTAGAGGTGCCCAAAACCGATGCTAACTCATTTCATGATTTTCGCTCCATTCCCATCTCTAGCTCGATCCTCTCGTGACAGGCGTGATATACAATACCATATTTAGTACTGAGTTCGAAAACTGACACATTCTCCCTCTCACGACGTGATCATTCTTCGCTAAAGCTTGTTGGTGCAGTATCAAACATGCATAGATTCGCTCCCTCTCTCACACAATGGGACAGAAAGGACAGAATTATTGAGAACGTTTTGTACTTACACATTCTCCCTCTCACGACGTGATCATTCTTCTCATCCGTTGCGAGCACTGCGATCAGGATGGCAGTGATGCCGACTGCGAGTGAGGCGCGCTGAAATGAATTATTTATTTCAAATATCTGGTTGCTATTTCTGGCATCATAATTGTATTCGTATTCAAATGTATTCATACATCGAATGGATAAACGTTTGAACGAGAAAGCAGATAGGGGCAATGATTGCAATGAATATTCATCAAAGATTGCATGCTCTCACTTTGTACTTGGAGAAGATGGTGAGAATCACGACGGCCAGTGTGGTGAGCATGGCTGCAAATTACTTATCTTTATGGCTCAGTCGCCCATCAAAACCCCTTCAAATTTCAGACTGAATGTGAGCGTGAGCGAGATAAGGAGAACGGTCAAGTAATGCATAATTCGTAGCGATAAAAAAATCAAAAGCACTCACTGATCATAACCAGAGTTCAGTCGTAGAAGTAGTCATTTTTTAAAGAATCTATCTATTTTCGATGCTATGCTGGTTTACTTGGCAATTGGCATTTACTTTCGTGTCCTAAGCCAATCTAATAGAAAAATGCACTCATTGAATCTATTCACTCACTTTATACACTGAATCAACCTTATCACAGTATCACTCAAATCGCTGAGTCAATGAAATCACATGAATCTAATGCACTCACTGATCATGACGAGCGACCAATCGTAGAAGAAGTTGTTGCGAATGAGCGTGTAGTGGAAATGCACCTAAAAACGATTCTCATCTCTCCCTCCTCTCCTTTTTAGAATGTTTTTCAGCATCTTTATTTGATATTTCGAAATTAGTAGCATCTTTCACTCATCAGGAGACACGGCTTTTTCCTTTGTTCCGTACCTGAGATGTGTGAAAATTTCAAGATCTCTCAATTTCGCACACTCTCTCGCGATCTCTGACCGACGAGAGACTACGCGAAATGAGGACAGCGACCTCTTAATTTTCCCTCCTCGTCCCACACCTGTTTCCTATTCGTTCCATCCCGCTCGTCCACCTTCGACACTCCCGTCAGGGCGTTGGCATTGGCAGCGAACAGCCACTCTCGCGGCTCGTTGATCTCTGCTGTGAAGTCACCTGAAAATGGTATTTATCAAAGCGTTGCTCTCCTTGATTCGCGTGCTCTCTCGTCTCTCTGGCTGGCGAGATGCTTCAATCAAATGTAAACTGAATTTGGTTGATCGAATCGCACTGATCAAAGCGAAACATCCATGGCATTGCTTTCGAGCTCGGTGAGAGAGTGTGTGAAATGAAGAGACAGAAGATTGTCCTACCCTCCATTCCATGCTTCTTGTACTGCTTCTGCATCTCGACAGGATCGTAGCCTTTGGGGAGGTACTGTAAAGAATAATATTGATTGATCGTAATTTTCCAGGCTATCGTGTTGATAGGAAATTCGCAGAACCTCTCCTGTTTCATAGAAGATTTCAAAGAAAATAATGGACTCACGTAGAGCATGAATCCGTGATCGAACACGACGCTAACTCCTTTCTCGAAGTCAATGAAGTTGGCGTCGAGGGCGAGACACGCGCTGCAGTTGTGGCTGTCCAGGGGCATGTAGTCGAACTGCGAATTAAGGTCAAGAATATTTTGTAAATTGAAATATGTGCGCTAAGTTCTAAAACATCTGAGTTTCTGCAACATCAAAGTTTCTAAAAGTAACAATAGTTGTGGCTGTCCAGGGGCATGGAGTCGAACTGAAATGGAAGTTGATGAATATAAATTGCGTTCTCGAACATCCCATTCTTCACTCCCATGTGTGAAAGCATGTGGAAAGCGACGAAACTACTGCACAATTCTTTTCGAAATTATCAAAAACATCGAAAAGTATCCAATGTGTTACATTGAACCACAGATTAGCAGAATTTCTAGACGGATGTGAATTATTCTTGACCAACTAACATTCATCTTGCACTGATCCTCCATGGCGAGTTCGATCGTGATCTTCACGTGGCCGTCAGAATAGACCTGAATGGATCCTCTTTTATTAGGGATGGTCTGGCAAGAAACGACTCTCCTTGTTTTGCACACTCTCTAGCCTCACTGATCGGTGAGAGAGCGTGTGAAATGAGGAGAGTGTTTCTTGCTAGCAATCCATTCCTAATGTCGGCAATTTCGAGAATAATCGAACCACCGCTCACCTTATTCTCCAAGATCGTTTCCTTGTGTTTTCTGAAATGAATCAGATTGATGCCTAATCATAACAAATGGTAGTTGGTACATTGACTCATCTGCGATGAATCACAAAGAGAGAGAAAAGAAGGGGCGACAGTAGGAGAAGCACGTACCCATTGCATCCACTGAAGCGAGGCGCGTGCATGTCCTTCGGGTCCATGCAAATTTCGGAGACATTTCGGAAATCGGCCGGCGTCCAGTTGAGATAGGCATTGTCGAATTCCTGATGAGTTACAACTTTAATACTTTAATCCAATTTTTCACATTTTGAACTTTGCTTGGCAAAATGTATCACATTTGTGAGGTTCCTTGCGAACACTAGAGGATATTTCGGTTAACCCGAAAAATGATTGGAAACTCACGTATGTAAAGGTGACTCTCGAATGAATCCAAGGGTCGGGCTTGGCCTTCTCGTCCTGAATTTTTCCTGTTAATTGTGGTTTTTTATTACATTTGATTTTATTAATTTTAATTAATAATTAAAATAAATAAAATATCCGACCACTTTGATCACGTCGAATCGACGCATAGTGACGTGCACGACGAAGTCGGTGTGGTCTGAAAACAATCGCCATGTGCTCTGACTGAATTCCAACAACGCTCGACAGCTCACTCAAACGAAAAGGTCCTATCATACTTGCAAGACTTTCTTGCGCACAGCGGCTTTTAGGCAAATGTTCTGCTAGTTTTATTACTTCGCTGAACTCTCTCACGGAACTAGAGTTGGTTTCGCAACCATGACTTTCATTTTTTTTGCACAGTTCAAGAAGAACATTACAGAGAATGACTGAACTCACTCATATAAGTCGTCTCGACGTTCTCCATCACTCTCCTCAAGTGCTGTCTGACGAGGACGGTCGGGTGGATGCCGTCCGCGTCGAGCTCTGAATTAATTAAATGATTTCCATTAAATCGTTCTCGGTTTTTGCATTGTTCGCTTCGTTCTAGTGCACTTACTCAAACTGTCACAATTTGCAAGGTATTTTAGAAGAGTGGGAGCGATTTGAACAAATTACGCTTGAAAAAGGAGAAAAGATTCCTTCCTGCGGCCACAGATAGCTGTCCTCGATCAACTTGAGCCCACTTTTCGCGTGTTATTTGTCTCTTTGTCTTAGTCTTGTTCCAACTTAAGAGATCACAATTTTTCAAAGAGAAGTTGTAGAAGAGCGATGACTAATTAATTATGATTACCACTTCGCCCTAGTTTGTTCCTACTCAAGCTGACACAATTTCAAGAGAGAAGTTGTGAGAGAATACATGGTGCAATTAATGAAATATTTTACCCTCCTGCGGCCACAAGTAACTATCCTCGATCAGCTGGAGGCCCTTTCTCACGTGCTTGTTCAGCGCCACTCGAGAGCGCATCACGGGTAACTGCAAAATATTTCTAATGCCAACAAATTGGCATAAACCGAATTCTTGCAATTGTTTGGTGTCTGTACTGATTGCTCCGAAAAAGTGAAATTGATCATTGATAAACTGTGCTCGATAATTTAGAAAAATCTAAAATTACTCACATCCATAATCGCAAGTGCCGGAGCTGCCATGAGAAGCAGGACGAAGGGGACCATTTCTGAGAAATTCGGTCAAATATTGCAATATTTTCAACTTCAATCTCAATGCTTATTTCGTTATTTAGACAAGGAATAACGAGAAATGAGCATGATGGGTGCTTATGGAAACGGAGGAAAGAAGACGAAATACTTCGAGAAATACAGGTAAAATAAGCATTTCGACGAATGAAAGAGAAGAGCAGGATGAATTATGAAGATGAAGGTAAGGCGAGAGGCGCAACTCATCGGCAGGAGCGTCTCAAATAGGGATGGCTTGAAGCTCTCTTCACTTTCCACACCCTCTCATCGATCAGAGAGGCAAGAGAGTGTGCAGAATGAAGAGAGTCATGTCATCCCTGGCCTAGTCTCAAATAACCGCGCGAAAGGCAAACACTGGCACCTGGACTGACGGGCAAGGTGTCAGGATGAGATAGGGCTGCCACCTTATCCTGGGCCTCACCAAGCAAACATAATTGAACGGGAGTTAATTGAGTAAGATTAGAGTAAAATGAGTAAGACACATATCACTACACGTATATCGAACTCGAAGGAATTCTGCTAGAACTAGTGGGAGACAAATGAATAGACTGAATTCTGGAAGTTCTAGCCCAGCATAATCCCACCTAGCACACATCTGACTTTAAAATGCTGCACCGTTCGGTCTGTTTGACTTTTCGCTCTCGTCCCTTCCGTCAAAAGCGTTCGGAGAAAACGAGTAGCTCTCCTCATTTCACGCACTCTCTCACCGATCAGAGTTGCGAGAAAGAGTGCAACATAAAGAGACGATTGATCGTGTTTCGAACTCTACTCCCAAACAGAGGGGAAACACCTGCATTGCAAACTGTTTGAGGAGTGTTTTTGTTTGTTTGAACGGAGAAGATAAGTGTGATGAGGTTCGGAACTGGGGACGATTGGAAAAAAATTGTCTTGATTGGAATTACTCCTTTTGCATGAGGAGAATCGTCAACTGACTTATTTGTATCATTACTCAAATACTTTTATCATCATTGATCTAAAAGAATGATCGCTCTGATCATAACAGGAAGAGAAATCGAGAATTCGTCGGTCATTCAATCGTAGTCTTCGATCTCTTTGCTTTTGGCTGGTCGTTATCCATTTCCTTCTCTCCTTCTTCATTATCCTCAGTCGATCTGACAATGAATTGATCCCTGAAATGTGGACCCATGAAAGCATGATGATTGTAATCCGTGCATTCCCTAGTAGTTTTGAAACGTTCTAAACTCTACCACTCCACAAATTTTCCGATACAGGAATGAGAATTACGATCCAAAACAGAAAAGTGTCTCAATATTCTTACATTATTGTCTTTGGTATCGTTTCTAGGGCCACTTTCCGACATCGCGAATCCTTCCAAACTGTTGTCACCGCGTGATGGAATAGCGTGGGATCTGTTAATAGTCTATGACTTGTTACTTAACTCTAAAGACTTATGCGATACCCAACGTTTATTGAGAAAACGGATTGATTAGGAAATAGTTGTATCAATGAACGTTGTTCGGAAAGATGCGTAAGCACTCACTCAATTCCATTTTATCTCGGCTCGTCATATGGAAGCTCGTCCAGACTCGTATCAGTAATAGTTGCATGCTGAAAAAATTCCATGTTTGACGAGAAAATCGAATCACAGTTTAAATTTCATCATTATTTATGATCTGATTGTTGAAGTAAAAAATGGCAGCAAACACTTTTCCATCTCAAGTCGTCAAAATCGAGACGACAAACGACAAACGACCCTCGACCCAAAATTTTCGCAAGTTCTCAGCATTAAAACTTGTCGGTTGTCAGTAACTGGGAAGGATATCAGCGTATAAATAGCAATTGATGCCCAATTTCGAAATAGTGAAAATAGGCGAAAAACAGCTTGAAACACTCAGCTCCGCCTTCAATTCGATTGTTTTTTGTATCTTTTTTTCATATCTATTTTAAAACGAAATAAGTGCTCACATAGAAATCGTCTCTTTGGAAACGCTGCGGACGAATTTGCATACTTCGACTTGAATGTAGTGAATTCACGAGAAATTAGATCGAGAATCTGATAATAGACGTTATTCGAGTGAAAAGGTTGAGCCTGCACCAAATTGTAGCCTTTGTGAGGTTCAATGAAGTACGCCGTTTCGCCAAATCGGAATACCTGCAAGCAATGATATGGTAAGAGGATGTTTAAAAAAAGTCACTCCTCAGATAAGACAAGGTAAAAGTATGCAAGAGTGAGAGAAATGGAGTAATGCAACAAATGATGCACCAAAATACCTTAAAATCCTTCATATCCAGGTGTTTTTGCTTGAACAGTTCCTTTACTGGCTGGAAAATACCTGTTTTTTTGGTACTCCAGACATGAAATGTCTAATGTGATTAAAGCTTCTGCGTACCTCAGTTACCGTAATGCCGATTTCTGCCCAATGTTTGGTGGTCAAATCAAACCAATGCATTTTAAGAATCGTCTCACAATCGCAGGTAACGAGACAGAAATAGGAAGTTGAGGCTGCAATTGACATTTTAACCCTAAAGAGAAACTTATTTTTATTCGTTCTATTGCTTCACTAGTAGCCCATAAGGCAACTGGAAAGTGCGTACCGTCGTGATATTGAAAGGATGCACCGTATCCGTCCACATGAACTGACCCCGACATTGGCACTGTTCTCCAGAAAAAGCCTCCACCCGCCTCTGGAATGCAGAATTGAATGAGTCGGCCAATACTCATCCACACAGTTTTCCTGAAGTCAAATCACCGTATGTAAGTCCTACCAGCGAAAACAGCATTGATTTTGTTCATTTCGAAGTCGGCGAACATAAATCTGCGTAAACCAGCTCTTACCAATCGAACCCTCGTAGAGAACATTTTGAAAGGAGCGCCAGAGATACACTCGGCCATTGTGGACAATCCCTTTGTTGATGAAATATAAATGTCGATCGTCAAATAATCCACCCTAAAGATTTGTCTCTGCTCGGTTGCAAAAGGAGTGCGCAATTTGGAAACAAAATTGAAAAGTAACATACTTCGGTTCGCATTCTCACATTGAAGCTCTTGAGAGATCCTGATGACAGCTTGGATAAGATGAAATTTTTGTTGCATTGCCCCAAAATGATTTCATTGCCCAATAAAAATGTTGATGACGAAATGTTCGTTTTTTTTTTTAAAAGTGACATTTATGTTCCATTGAACAGCATGGGTCTAGGAAATCTGATTGGGCCAAACAAATCGCTTTGAGCTGAAGATGATGAGGAAGAAGACCTACGAGTATCCATCGCGTGCATTAAAAAAGCATTTCTGATAGGAAGGCCATTTTTTAGGTAGATAGAATAGATTACATGGCCGATGGCGAACTGAAATTGTGCAATGAAATTATGATCAAGCTAACTTTGCATTTTGCCCCAAAAGCAATCCGGATTCCAATATTCCAGCCACTCACTTTTACAATTTTATTATCTCTCCACGCTGCCCACGGCTCACCCACGCAATCGACCGGAGGAAGGAACAGCATTATTGCATGCTAAAACACGATCTGTTCGGACCTGTAATATGACGATTTCTTCACACATAAAGTCCTACTGTGCTATATCTCGTTGCGCCTACGAGCGATCAAACGAGCCCACCCCCAGCCCTACGGGCAACGATCGGAGAGTGAAATTCAATCATTGCCTCGGCTGGCGCCGTAGCTTGTTTCAGTTTCCGACAACCAACAGGAAACAATGAGCATTTTAATGTATTTTTTCTGAAAACGCTTAACGCACGAAGCAAAATAATTCAATCATTGCTCAGCTCTCAACGCAACATGAGAATCACAAGCACTAAACCAGCGTTTGGCCACGGGTTTCTCATAATTACATACGCCCTCTTTATGTGCCATGATGCCCCAATCATGAAACACAGCGTTGTTCGATAAGAAAAGGGAAATTAATCAAATAAATTATGATTATGTATAATGAATCAGCGGCTACTAAGAAACAACATGGATCGGTGCAAGATTGTCTGTTCTTGTCGACTCGTATAGTAAACTTGATAGAAATGCGGATCGACTCTAGCTAGAAGTAATCGGGAAGCACTTATCACCGTTATGATTTAAAAAATAGCTAGAATATAATGGTTGAACGAGAATTGGCTATTTGCCAAGATTCCAGGACAAAGGCGTACGGCTGCGAATCGCAAGCTGACTTTTTATTGTTGATACTCGTCGTATTTTTTAATATATGTTCTAAAGAATTTATTCAAATGTAAGAAGTACATAAAGACATCGATCAAGGGAATCAAATTTTTAAATTTATGTTTGTGCATTCCTGTCCCTTCGAACTTTCCGCCCAACCGAAATCGTGCGCGCGCATTGTTCTGTTTTCGAAAGCTCAGAAAAACATATACTGTCACACCAAACATTTTCAGGTTGCGACTTTTCCGTTTACTATTTGTTTATTTTTTTAGTATCTCTACTCCTTCATCTTTAAAACTGTATTGCGTCCAGTTGCGTGCTTATTCATTGCACTGAAAGCCCTCTCCTCGAGCGCTCCTTTAGTTTCAGCTTTCGTTGCTCACGCTCTTGCACTCTTACTACTACTTTCATACTTTTCATACATTTCGGCATGAATTACTCTTTTGTTCGCTGATAGTTTTGTTGAATATTGGAAGCCCCTGCAACGCAGCAAACCAAAGCACTATTAACTGCTAATTTTTTGGCAACAGCCCTCCTTTAATGTCCATTTACCGCGATATTTCAACCGAACGGGATGCTATCTGAACTGCATCTTCAGCAGGGATGGCTTCGGATGGTCTCTTCGACGTGCCAAAGTGGGGAAGCGACGGGGGAAAGGCGACGAATACGTCTACGATAGACGGATTCCTCACCGCTCTCCTGTATATGAAATGGAAAGACCGCACCTTTTCCGGGTGAGCAAGGCCTTTTTATCGTTCATACCCCTTAAATTGTCATTGATTGTCTGGCGCATAATCATTCTGGAATTTGACAATCAAACTTTCCCAGAAATCTCCTTGGAGATAGTGTGTTCACGTCCGCGTGCTGGGACTTTTTGATGGGAGCGGGAAGCGTGAACGATCGAAAGCTGGCCTTCATCACCTCGCTCTTCAAACCGAACGTGAGTGAATTCTTTTTTTGTTTCCTGATTCTAATCAGGGCAGCAGATAATGAGATTTTACCAGTGTAATGGAACATAGAATCTCAGTAGCGAGGCCAATTTCTCAGAATATATTGTTGACGGCCGTAGCCAATTACATCAGTAAATCGGTTTGGACACATTTACACTTGCATTGGCGTTACGAAACGTGTCGAAACAGTATTTTTTGTTGATTAATATAGTACATCTAGTTTCAATCAAACGCTGGAAGACGGGGATTCAATCTCTTTGGCAATTTTTGCTTGGCGTAGTAAGTTTGCATCTCAGTAGTAGAGGATGTGCGAATTCCCCCACAAGTAACGAGTGAATAACAGAACTGGTTCAGGCCGACGGTGTGTTTGACCTTTATGGCGACGAGGTGTCGATGGTCCTCGAAAAAGCGCTCGATGTGTCGACATTCGAGGTGAGCTAGGCTAGGATCCATGACTATTTCGAATCTGTAAATTTAAACATCATCCAAACGATAAGTTTTCGTCTGAGTATGTGAAGTGGCTGAATCACATTCCTTTGAGGATGAATGTTTGTGAGAATTCCCTGAGGAGCGACAAAGGTTTATCATCACCACATCACCACATCCTCAGCCGAAAAATAGCCCAAACTAAGTGAAAAAATCAAGAAAACGGACATCTTTAAGGTGACCTTCCGATGTTCGCATCCCGATTTACACGGAACGAAGTTGAGGAACTCCTTCATCGTTAGGTCAGCTATCAATCGAGTTGGTCTGGTCCAGAAAGTTGAAGACACTACACTCATTGCTTTGTTTGGTTAGCGAATATCCGATGAGTGAAGACTAGAAACAATCATGGGTAATCCATGATTGTTTCTAGTCTTCTCAATGCATTTGCTGATGGCTATAACCATTGTTGGGCTATTTTCGATGGCCAACTTTTACACAGAACCTCGGATTTCAACCACTGGCTATTGACAAGTGCGCTATGAAAGCGAAAGCGTGATTTCAATTCATTCAATGACTTTTCATATTATACAACAGTGCTCAGGGGTTGCTGAGCCGAATAATTCAATCATTTCATGCCATCAATAGGGCCGACTGCTAAAAAATCTAAAACAAGCGTAACCAGTTGTCATTCAGAAGAAAGAAGGACCAGGCATGGACGGACGCGTATAACTCGACGCTTGCCGTTCAAACTCCTTGCCGTGACACGAATTGCCCGTAAGATACGCACGAATTATCTACCCTGAGCTTGGGGAGTTCAGTTTGTTCGTTCTACCATTAGTGAACGTACAACCATTCCTCAGACACAAGTGATGATAGACGAGTTTCTAATGCAGAAATGATGATCAGAATGCTCGTTTTTGCAGCCTTGAGACGGAGTACAGAGTGAGCGAGCATACGTGGATGGTTCCCATGGACCTCAGCCAGATTAGACTACATCCGAAACACATCGAGGAGCTGCCGATTGGGATCGAGGTGTGTGACACGATTTCCTCTTTAGCAATGCCACTTACTACTAAGGTTTGTCTAAACCATTGCGGAGTCGCGGCACCGCAATGAGAGCAGATCAGAGAAAGGCGAGATAGCATGTGAAATGAACAGGCTTCTGATTGCGACGCCGCAATCCCATTGCATTCCGCCATAATCATTGCGGCGCCGTAATAGCCGAATAGCCAACACTAGTTACTGCGCAAGAATAGTTCCTTCTTTCAGCCAGTCTACAATATATTTGTTGCTTGTTTTCAGCTCGATGGGTTTAATTTCAAGCTCGCAGGCGTTACTATCTTCATGAACCTGAACGGTAGAACGGGTCACTACTCGTGCATCATGTAAGACATTCGTTATCTGCCGTTTTAGGGGCACCTAAACATTTTTTTTTGTATCTTGATCAGGCTTGGCTCTGAACAAATCAGTCAAAAAATTGATTAGCCGTAAGAGAACGAAAGCAATGCCAATAATTTCATGTTGGACGATAGCAATATTGGAATATCGAAGCGATGGCTGTACTATGACAGTATTGCTGGGAAGCTACGGTCAGTCCTATTTTCTGATTGATTGAATAATAAACAACATTTGGAACAGTATTGTTCGCGAGAGAGCTGCTGCACATATTCTGAATCTTCAGGATCATGCAATCTCCATCCGACGTGGATCAACTCAAGCCAGGATACATGATGATATGCAAGATCGCGTATTACTTCAAAACAGGCAAAGCAAAGTCGAGTAGTAAAACGTTAATAATTTGCTGAATTATCCGGAAGAAAAAACACGGTTGTAAAATAGTGTTAACATTGTATCTCACATTTCGTTTGCTCCTCTTTTCATTTTTTTTTCGAAAAATATCTAAAAATAGCATGATGCTTAATGTTATCAGAACGTTCTAACACGACAAGGAAGGCATAACACAAGTAGTTTAAAGCTGAAATAATGCTCACAAAGTCTCAACCTTTCCAACAACAGAATTAGAACTCAACAAATTATTAATTGTCCCAATTCTGTACGAAATTTGCTCGTAAACATCAGCCAGAGCAGGAACAAGATCAGTAATCGATTGGTCGGCTACCGTACTTTCCGATACAGTACTGTCCGATAAGGAAGAAGTTAGTCGATATAGGACGATGTGTCTCGCATTGTTCTCGAATACCATTTGTCTTCCGGAGTTGACGAGATGATAGGCGAAGTGGGGGCCCTGAAACAAGAATGATGTCTGTAATATTTTTAGTCATTCATGGCAAAGGTATTAGAACGAACAAAAAGGTTTTTTGCTGTCTTACAATTTCCAAAACAATTACCCAATTTTGGAAATGAAGACGTACCATTTCAACCACTTTTCTGGGCCGGACGATTCCTCGAGTTGCTGTGTGGTCGAGTTTGTCCAAACTAAACTTGTTGGTCTTCGTGAGCGGATGAGTGGTGTCTCTGAAAGGAATAATTTTCGGTACTTGTGTAGTTCACCGGAAGATTCTCCACACCATCCATCCCCTACCACATTAGGCAATCTATTTTATAGACTGAGTGAAACACATTAAATCATATGGGGTATCCACATTTGCCGTCATTTCGATGGGATACGTCGCTGTTTCTAATTGAAATTCAGCTTTTACATTTCGATGGAGGGTGGAATACTGACTTCACATTCACATTCAGCGCGCTGATCTTGACCAATCCCGATTCGTAGAATGGAAACTGGTGCAGCACTTCAGTCATCGAGTCATTCATCAGGGGAAGGAAGAACTCGCGGAGTGTGGTGAAGCCGACGAGTCGGAAATGATAGAATAGGTGCACGCAATGGAAAAACAGTGCATTATTCTGGTATTAACGGTGCTTGAGTAATGTCATCTTACTTTGTGGTGTGCTAAGACGATGTTTAGAAACATCAGAAACGTCTCTCGCAATGGAGAAATGAACTAACTCGGTGGTCTGCATGTGATGATGGAGACATATGTCTCGGGCTACGTTCTCTCCATTGTTAAACACTTCTGTAGACGGGAAAGGGAGAGAGAAGTCAACCAGAACGACCAGGCTGAAAGATTCTTCAGTTAAAGCCAGTGCTTGAAAATAACAGTGAGCTAGGGATTGCATGAGTCGATGATGATAATAAGACAGAGCGAGAAATGAAAGGAAGCGCTTATCTACCCCGCCTAGCGAGCTAGTCACAACCGCGTTCGTGGTGTAATGGTCAGCATGGATGCCTTCCAAGCATTCGACGGGGGTTCGATTCCCCCCGAACGCAGAAATATTTTGCTCGTTTCAGAAGCGTAGTTCACTATGTTTCACTTCAGAATACTCCGTTTTTCGGCTCTGATTGAATATTTTGCGTCTAGATAAGGGAAATAGCTCACGGATCATCACTGTAGTGCTCCAGAGCGGCAATGATCCCTCGAGAGAGGGCTTCTCTTCTGCAAATTTGATCTTTGATCTTTCGCCCTAATATTTCCGTCAAACATGAATGTAAACATGAATGTAATTCTCTCTGCTCCCAGCTTTCTGTTGATCTCAACAAACTCAACGATGTCTTCTGCTGTGAAATCACCGGTTTCGAGGAGAGGCACGCACAAGCCTACAAATATATTGTTTTAGTGTTCTTCTTTCAAATAAAATGAAATAATTTCTGGCTGATCATCAATCAGATCACATTGGAACTGTATACATACCATAGAAATTATCAAACTTCTCCGGATCTAGAGCGGACAGGTCATAGTCGATATCGACCCCAGTGATTCTGAATCCTAGTCGGGGCGCCTCGTCGTTATGGAGGTGCTCGACGAAACCTGGAATGTACAGGGCAATCGACAATTACCGATAACCTCTTGTCAATTCGGTTCAATACATGTTGCTGTGAAGTTTGGGATCATTACCCTGGAGATGCAGAAAAACTCAAACAGACTCTTTCCAGAGAATGCTAATCACTTTTGAGAAAAATGCGAGATGCATCATAGAGAAACCCACACAATGACTCCACCAGATCCTTCTCGCTGAATATATCGGGTAGGTTGCACGTGAGGTAGAATGCGCGGTAGAGATGGTGATCTGGAATTAGAAGTATCGATGTCTCTTCATTTCGCACACTCTCTAGCTACTCTGAGTGGTGAAAGAAAGTGCGAAAAGAAACGTTGGTACTTGTGGAGTTCACAGGAAGTGTGTCTACCCATCATCCGTTACCGTTGGGAAATAAAACTTATAGAATGAGCGAAACAGATCCCTTTTTTCCGGGGTACTACAGAAGTGACGAAACGATTACCTGTAGGAGAGGAGGAAGAAGAAGGTCCATTATCGCCCAGCTCGTACCATGACGCGCGCATTCTGATGCCTGAACAATTCAATAACTTCCATTTTCTAATTTGTTCAAATTATGAAACTAGTAAAAGTAATTGATGCCAAATCAAATCTTACTACGAATTTGATAACTTGTGCACATCATGAAGCAGATACAAATGCTTGCATACCATTCCTCATTCCACACTCAACATTGTAGTTAGGTGCTTTCGCCCAGACAAGTGCTCGAATCTCCTCGCCTCTGTTGCGACGATCGCTGAAGAAGAGCATCTTTTTGAGGTTTATTATGCGATAATTGTGATTGCATAATAAGTGCTGGTTTTCTATCTCACAGGACCCACAATAGCAGAAACTAGCACACGCACCGAATCGTGTGGACGAGGTAAACATCCTTGGCAATTTCGGTGAGCGGATTCTTTGTTGTGGTTGGGGCCTGGAATAGAGCAACTTTCTAGGAGGCAGAATGGCTTGAAAACCAACCTCAGCAGTACTCCTTTCACTACTTTCCGCCAGGTTCCTTACAATGCTAACGAGTTCGATAAGGGCCACGAATACAACTGTCAGAATGGCAATCACAACGAAGATTCGACTGCAAGTCCATGGGAGAAGGCGAAATTTGGACGAGTCGATCACTCTCGGCATTGGAAATGGAAGTTCCACTAGGAGTGTATCTCTTTCTGCCATTCAATAAAGCTTATCGATTCACTGTGAATATCCCACGTGAAAAGCGACTCCCCTTTCTCGCTTTGATCCAATATCGCCTCTCTTTGACAGCATCCATTCACGAGTTAGAGAAACGCTGTATTCAATATCGTTCATATCTGGCAAAGGGCGACAATGAGCTAGAGTTCGAAATACGAGTCACCGTCTCATCATTTCACGCACGTTTCTACCGATCAGAGCGACGAGAGAGTGCATGAAATGAAGAAACGTCGACCCGAACTTCGAACTCAATAAGGAATAAGGAATTCACACTCTGTTTGCAATATCATTCATATCTGGCAAGGAGGAACAATATACTCGTGGTGGAATGACACGTGCAATGGTCGGTAACATACAGAAATGGCAAGGGTGCACTATCCATAGGAAAGTGTAGGAATGTCGGCAATATATGGTATGGATACAAGCATATTGTGTTCATGAAAGAGGTGAGGCAGGGTCAATATGATGCAGAGACGGTGCTCTGCTGAGTTGTCAGTAGGTTCTTCCTTAGAAAGTGCTGTGCGAAGCGTTGCTGGAATTGAGACAATTTCTTTTCATTTTTAATCATTTCTTTAGATACTAGACTTGAAACATAACTGTCCAAACACTAACCTCTATCTTGGTCGGCTCCCGCTGCTTGGGAGTGTCGTAGATAATGCAGATGAGGTAGAAGGCGTTGAGGGAGAACTGGAAAACATAATTTATCCTCAAATCTACCCTTCACTTTGCATTTCACAGCACTTCTATACTTTAGATGTCTGGATATTCGACTCCTTCTACTCCAATTCTCATAAACCTGTCTTTACAAGTCACATGCGCAGTCAACTCGCGCCTAAAGTAATACGGGCGAAATTCGCATGCATGTTCATGTTTTCTAAAGATTCTCATGTAGCAATCCTCAACTTTTGGCCTTTGACGCATCTGTTTGGCATTCACTAGCCCAGCTCATTAGCCTTTCAGGACTACTCAAGTAAATACTGAGATGTTACTAGTTGACATCATTGGGTTCCTTGTTTATGCGGTTTTTAAAGTACTGCGAGAATAAACAGATCTATGAAAATATTTTCAATTCTCGTGTGCTTTTTGTAGTGTTCGCTTGAGAAGGCGCTCAAAAGGACTGTGGTTCAAGGTATCATTCGGGCTTGACAGAACAACCCAAGCACTCAAAATGAGCTGTTGATAAAGCGAGAAGTCATGTTTTTCTTACCCACATTGCCCAGCTTCAATCACATGTATGTACGAATGAATGAGAGTGAGATGCGGCAAAAATGGAAAGTGTCATGAAACTCACCTGCGCAAAGTAGAGGATCTGCGACACGCTCTCGGCCATGTTCAGCGAGTCCTGCGAGATGTCGTGAAGAGTCTGGAAATGCTCTATTATTTCATTTTTTTTATTTTAGGTTCGCGTACAAAATGCTGTAAATCTTCGGTCAAACTGCTCTTCTTTAAAAAAAAAACGTGAGAAACGAAAGAAACTGTAGCTGTCTGGGAAGCATCATTCTCCAGTCTTTGTGCTATGTATTCATTGTTATCCGTTGCTTGGATATTCACCTCATTATCGATCACATTGAGGAAGAGTCTGAACAGGTAGTTGGGCAGGTTGAGGAGAAGGTCGAAGATGGAGATGAGCAGAGTGCGTTGGAGGGCGCGGAATTGCGCGCGACGAGCGCGACGAGAGCTGGAATATGTTTCATATTCGAGAAATATTAGAATTGGATACTCCGATCGTGCTGTTTTTGTACATACATAGGTATCACAGAGTCACGAATATGAATACAACAAGTAAATTTAATACTGTTCAATCGATAGAGGTTGAACTGACCCCTGTCTCCTCAGCACTCCTCTCTCCTGCGGGGGCGGCTGCTTGAGCAGTCCACTGACGTTCAGATTCTCCATGCTCGCGCGCTCGAAGCTGTCTGTGGTGGCGAGTCTGAAAGCACTATTGTCTTTTCTCCAAAGAAGTTGCCTCAAAGATTCAACTGTGTTCGTGTTTTCTTTATTCTTTCTACTCAGAAATCAACACAGAATCTGAAACGAATAGCTGCTCACTTCTTCGTCAGGTCCGTCTTCGCCGACAGACTTTTGCCTGATCTTTTTTACCATAGACACTCTAATTCTTATCTCTCCTGTTTCTTATTCCGCTTTTGAGCACAACTTATGGACTTGTTGCGCAGAAAAGTTTAATTTACTCACTTCTTCGCCAGGTCCGTCTTTGCAGATAGACTGTTGTCGCGCGACCACGAATCGCGGAAGAAGAGGACCTAAAACCATTTTTTCTTCCAAAATTTTCATTTGGAATTCTTGAAAGATACCTAACAGCTGGCCTTACCAGCGGGTCCCATCTAGCGTTGTCGTACGACTGTAAAATCGCTTGACGTGGCAGCACCTTTACCTTTTTACCTTTTTACCCAATTCGATACAAAGTATAGTGCAAAGTTCTTGCGATCTGAGTCAAATTCGGAATGGAGAAACGAACCTTGATATCACAAATGGTGATTATCCCGAGCGGCACGAAGTAGGTCAGCACGATTTCGGTGATCTGCGAATGGTTGGGTCTTTTTCAGGTTCGGACCGACCTTCATTTTACTGTGTTTCTCATAATTATACATTCGAACTATAGTCTAGGCATGCCTATGGTCTTCTCTTGGAACATTCTCGCTCATTTTTACAGTCTTCTCCCCTGTTTATTTATCTGGCCCGAAATGTGATTCGAAATGTTCGAGATCTCATCCCTCTCGTGTTGATGACTCGTCCATCCACAGCAAAAGTCATTCATGCCTCGCGTCTCAGCATAATCTCGGCGAATATCCCTACGAAGCACATGGAGCACGTGTGTTCCAGCATTCGAAATACATCCCGTATCTTCATTTCACACATTATCTTGCCACTCAGGCGACGGGAGAGCGTGCGAAATGAAGAGACGAAGTTCTAGTTCCAGTTCTACGCCACTTCCTGGCTGAATGCACGCGAAAACCGCGGGTTGTTTCCGTTTTTCTCACATGTTCAGAGTGATTTCATGTTCGAAGATCCAGATGTTATAATTTTCAGTCCGGACTATGAATGGACTATGAATAATAATACGATTTCCGCACTTGAATTTTCCTCTCTAAATCCTCCTCCATGCCGTCAATCGAGACTACACTCTAGCCCCGACTGGTCAAAAAGTGCTCACCTGAATCTTCCTCTCCAAATCGTCATCATGCCCGTTCATGCAGGCGCCCTTCTCCATATCGTACTGGATATCGAACAGCAGCCACGACTCGGCCAGGGAGATGATGATTGCGAGCAGGACCTGAAGCCTTTTAATTTTAGATATTCCGTGATAGTGAACACAGCAGAAGGTCATTCAGTTGCAAAAAGGTGTCGGCGCTTTCCAAAACAATGAAACTCACCACCGCCAGGATCGTCTCTCTGTTCAGCCTCAAGTGCTTGAACGGAGAGAACACAGCAACTACGCTAATCATTATTGTAAATTTTTTACCCAACTGCCAAAAAGTCTCACCACCGCAAGAATTGGCTCCCTGTTCAATCTCAGATGCTTGAACGGAGAGAACACAGCGACGTATCGCACCAACGACAACACGAGCCAGCAGTAGAGTGAGAAGGCCGAGGCGGAGTGAACGATGAAGAGATTGACCTTAAATTAGGGTAATTAATGTATTGAATCTCTAGAATGGAACCCCATTCTTTGTGAACAAATTCTACACAATCGTCACAGAATTTCAGGTTGTTGTGAGACTTTACAGTCGAGGGCAGTACTTCCAGAATTTTAGACTGTTTTGCGCCTTCAAGTGTATTACCGGAAATCTTCTTGAAAGAGATCATTCACGGAGTGTGTCTTCCGGGTTAGGACTTTCGCAGAATTCAGCACAACGAGTGAGCCAATATTCCAGAAATCTCCACTGTTTTGGCCCCTTGCAATGCAAAGCGTAGGCGCCAGGATTCCCTCAATTCTCCTCTGCTTTGGACTCTTGAATTGACGTCCAATTCAAGCCCCCGCATCTTCGAAAATTCTAGCGTGTGAAAATGAGGGCTTATCTCGCTTATTCCGCGAAGAGCGATAGAAAAGAAGAAAGATATTAATTTTTTGTGCTGGATAATTAGCTATATTTTCGCCCCTATGGTGTTCTGTCTTGTCTGTTGTCACGTTTTCAACGGCATCCAGGAAATAGAGGCCTCCCCAGTCCTTTTCCTCCCCTATTCCCCTCCGTCTACTATGATTGAGTCTTCCTCGGCGGTAAACAGACACAGTCCAGACAGGGATAAGCGAGTCAGAGGCTTTTCCTAGAAACTGGTTAGGGAAAGAGCGTGTGAAGTGAACATAACCTATTCAACTCCCCTCTCACTGTTTCAGTATAAATGTCTCCAAAAAATGTGTTTCAGTATAAATGTCTCCATAAACTTCTTGTTTTCTGAATTTTTGTCAGTTTCAGGTTCTCATTTGCTTTCATTGAAGGTGATTCTGAGTGAAAAGAGAAAGAGTATGAGAAAGCTCCTCTCACGATGTTGCAATGCGAGAAATGCTTGAGATTCTCTGCATATCGAACAATCCCACGATCTTCTTTCACACGCGCACACAAGATGTTTCATTCAATTTACGCGCGGAGTAATCCCTAACCTACGCTATTTTCAGGCATCCCTAACAATTTTTGGATTCTCCAGGATTGAAAATCCATCCGGCTGAATTTCTCTGAATTCTGGAGTGATTTGAGGGTGTACTAGTTCAAAGTGTGACCATGGTCTGCCTACTCGTATTATTGCATGTTGTATCACCGGTCAGTTAGATCGAAATTCTCTACAAAGTGCTCGGGAAGGAACCCCTAGATCTCAAGTTCAGCCGTTTTCGGTGAAAATCCCCGCGGCTAAGCGCGCGATGTTACATCGCTAAACTCCAGGTGAACTATCAATTTTTCGAGTGATTTCCGGATTTCGGAAACCTTGCAAGCTAACAAATGTAATTTTCCGGACTTCCGAAACCGGGAAGTAGACCCAAATTCGAAAATCGCACCAACCTTGCACACGAACATGCCCAGCAGCCAATTCCCCCTCCATCCCATCTTGCCCATTCCGAGCGTGAATAGCATTGCTGCGAGGCAGGCAGTATCGGCGCCTGAATTGAGGAGTTCACTGGACACTGTTACTGACAAAGCTGATGATTTTTTAATAGGTCATGAGAGTTTTCAAAGAACGTACGATCATTTTCAGGATCGTTACTCATGCACGCTGATTAACTCCTAATTCTGATGCTCCCTGGCTTTCCTAATGCTCAGACTTCGTTGATGTCAAACTCGAAAACAGATCGTTCGCGCATTTCAGTAGTGACTTTTTCGGTACCTGCCATGACTCTAAGCAGCGACAGGGAGACTCGAGTTGCCGAAGATCCACGCTTTCTGAAATAGAACTGAACTTTGTCAATGTTGGGAGCTTTTTTCTTCTTTTTTGGCCTCATATCGGTTGCAGCGCCTGCTAAACAAACATAGGAGTTCGCACTTTTTTTTTCGAATCGAAGCTTATTTTAACAATTTTTTTTCAATTCATAGAGATCTCGACGATCCCACGATCCAGTGAACTTTTCCACGCTACCCATTGAACTTTAGGTCCGAAAGTTCGTTTCTGACCCCTCGCCGAACCCTCTGTGCCATACTCCCGTTTACGTCGATAATGGGATGCATTCATCCTTGCGCCCGAGCGCCTAACGTATTCAGGGCTGCACACCCAGAGAGGTTGTACAGCTGAGGGATACTCTCCTCATTTTGCATGTTCTATCTCCACTCTGTCTAGTCATAGGGTAGGCAGAATGGAGAGTGCATTCTTTTGGGAATACACGGCTGTATCTTGAAATCTCTTTCATAGAGAATTGCAAACGCCTCCTAGCTTGCGTTCAGACTGTGGCATGGACGATGTGCGGAAGTAAAACTTGAATCTGCATTTTTATGCTACCCAATGCCGCAGAAGAAACAGAGATCAGGATAGGGTTGGCTTGTCAAGAAATAAACCGCATTCCAATCTTGGATCGGCGTCGAATGATCTTGGCAAGAATTGGCTCGTTGGCAATTCTTGTTAACTTCTTGAATAGATCCAAGATCATTTCAAGATTCAAGATTCCTGGTTCATTTCACCCCATCTAATCTCGCGCGCGCCTGTCAGGGTTGACCACTCCTTTCGCAGAAAGTAAAGGGAAATGGGTGCGTTCCGAGAAGTTTCAAGAACCAAGATCTTGAAAAACAATTCGATGTTCTTGGCAAGAAGAGATAATTGAGTTATTTCTTGACAAGATCTTGCAACCTTGTTTGTTAGGCCAACCCTAGATCACGATGACTCTACTTCCTCAGCGTATGAATGATGCGCAGTAACATCTAGACCAGCCCATTCAAGAAGCAGACTTTACACACCGACAAAGCACAATGATATCAGTTGTCTGCGTGCTTTACGGAGAATCCTCGTGTTGTGAGCTCGTGTGAAAGCGTAGCGAGACATCTCTCAGACCTCATAATTTGATGCACTATGTCGCTCTGTCTGCTCTACTAGAGAGAATTCAGAATGGAGAGACCCAATGAATACATGTTGCGCCTAATCCCTTTGCACTATTCATTATGAGAGGAAGTGATGGCATGAATGAGGAGCAAATGAGACGAAAATGAGAGTGTAGTCCAGTCTGATCGACGATAATCCCGTTTTTCGGGCCCAAATTAGTTGAATACATCTTCGAAAGTGTCAATGCGACTCTCATTTCAGCACAAAATCGGCCTTTTTTAGCCTGAGATCATGTTCAAACGACCATCACTGAAAATCTGATCATTTGGGCCATTTCTTGATGAAAAATTGGTCTAGGGACCGCGAGGTTCACTCTGATTTTTTTAGGATAGTTCACGTTCGAAAGGGTTCAATTACACCTCATTATCCGCTTAGAGGCTTAGTCAGAGCCCCTCCCACATCGAGAAACATGATCTATCAAGCTAAAATTGCCTGAGATCTTGTTCAAACAACTATCGCAAATATGATAGGTGATCATTGGAGCCAAATCTCAGCGAACAAAATTGGTTCATAGGCCGCGAGGTTCAATATGATTTTTTAAAGACAGTTCACGTTCGAAAGGGTCCAATTACACCTCATCACCGCCTTAGAGGCTTAGTCATTGCCCCTCCTACATCGAGAAACGTGATCTACCGAGAATATGACTCTTCCTCTCAACTATGTTTGTTACTGCCTTGTTGAGAAGGAAGAGAGGAAATCCACCGGAAATTGAACAGCGGACTCATCTGTGGTGCATAATTGCTACGGGATTCATTCATGGAACGAAGTAAAGCACCAAGTTAGAGCTTTTCACAATCGTGAATCTATTTTCGGTGTTTCATGACCTCAACGTTTACTCTCCAGTTGTCAAGTGCCGGAAAAAAACTTTGACATTCACCCTTTGAAGCACTGATCGCTTGAAAGTCTGACATTTCCTGAGGCAACGCAGCAAAGAGCAATGCTCTGAATCTCTCCATTTCACATTGTCTCTCGCCTTGTCTGACCGGCCAGAGAGCTAGAGAAATCGAGAGAATCAGACCTTTGCTCCATATATGGCATGCAAAATATGGAGATGATGACAGTTTCCGGACTTGTTTTGCTCCTATTTCAGGAACGAATCTCCTGTCTCTCGTCTGACTCTCTCAATTTTCCATGCTCTCTCGCAGTCTCTAGCAGACGAGAAAAGGAAGAGCCTGACTCACACGCTTCTCTGATGGCACATTCCGAATGGGGAACAACATTTTCGACGTTCTCTAAGCGCTCATTAGAGGCCAGGTCAAATTTCGAGAGGTTCCTGGGTGCACAGACTACTCGCAATACAATGAATAGTCGCGATAATGAGGATACAAAAAATTATTAAGTGCAGTCTCAGACATGTTGGCGCGAGTCTTAATGAGGAAATAAGAGCTCACCGAGTCGCCTTGTTCTTGAAGAAGGTCAGGACATTAAACAGAATGCCCAGAACGCAGATTGAGATAAGTAGGGCCTGGAATTGTTCGGATTCCGGTTTTGGAAACTTCATCCTTTTACGCATCAGCGTTTAGGTCATAAATCAAAGAAGATTTCGAAAGTCAGAGGCTAGTACCTTCTCCAGTCTCGCTCCGAGCGAAGCTTGCGGCATTGCAACGACTACTTCAGATGCATTGCCGGGAAGGTGACGCGTGAGGGACTCGATGACAGGGTCCATTTCTCACCCTCTGAAAAGACTTATCGATTGCGATTGAAATTGTTTTACAGAATGTAAAAAAGAGAGAATAGCGTTCAACATCAAATGTCAGTGAGCAATTCATGAGCGGCAAAGGTTGCTCATTGCCCAGATAAACCGTTTGCAGGTGGGAAATGCGAGATGGACAGTGATCATGAACATAAGCAGGAACGTGAGGAAAATACAGCAAGTGTCAAGAACAGAGCGACCGAGGAGACTAACAATGAATCACGACAGACGGAGAACGGAGAGGAGATGGATAGACTGACTCGAAATATGAAAAGAGAGTGAGAGAGGCGCGCGAAATCTCGACAGAACAGACACGGACGAAGTGGATAGGGATGACATGGCCAAAGAAGCGAGGGAATTGTGAATCTCAATACATTCCTGCATTTCTGGCGGACTGAATTGTTCTCCACAATGGTAGAATCGAGAAAGCAGTCAAAAAGCACATGAAGAGGATACAAACGACAAGGTTTTTACAAGCGAGAGAATATTCAGAATCGAGAGACCGAATGAAAGAATTTGAGCGGGCCTCTCGGCTCAGTTTCCGCCACAGATTTCATGAAAGCTCACGACAGGCCTGCAAAAGCCGGCTCTCAAAATCCGGCTCGTCGACAGAAGCCGGCTTCGAGACTTATGACGGATATCAGCGGGGAACTGGAACGGCTTATAGCCGCGTGTTTTTAGTCTGGGTGCGCACACGTTTAGGCAGGATCAGGAAATAGATACATCGAGAACGAGGAAGCTCAGGTGAGATCAGACGAGAGCTTCCGAAATACTGATCTCCGTTTCATCGTTTCACACATTCACAGGTGAGCGCGCGGAATGGAAAGTTCACGAGCTCAGGCAGAATGTGTCTCAAGCAGATGAGATGATATGGATATTGGGTGCACAAGTCTAGTTCACAGACAAATTGAGACACGGGATCATGTGGAATTAGAGCGCTCTCTAGAGACGATGACGAGTGACTAATGAAGATCGTGAACGAATGTTGTAAACGGAGAACTACCGTCTGTCTCTCTTTGCTGAGAATTTCAGCGCTTCTAGGCATCAAATTCCACGCAGGAAGGCACAGTAATTCTCTCGCAAAATGCTTCCCCGAAAAAAGGAAGCAAAACGCGAGCGCTCTTGAAAAAACACTTGACGGCGCTGGTTCTCTGTATTCGGAACCAAGCCGGGAAATTGAATTAGACGGTCTTCGAAAACCAGCGAAAAGGAACAACAATTAGCAATTTCATAATTGGGAACCACTAGCCATGGAGAAAAACGAGTAAAAGTGCTCTCGGAGGCGGGACTTAGCAGCACTCGTTTGTGAATAATCTCGCGAATTCGATGGGAGTGAGAAAGCAAAGGGGCGGAGCTTGGAGAGTGGACAAGAGATTTCCCCTTTCGGCCTGCGCTCTAGCTACTCTGACTCACTAGGGATCAGCTAGAATGAAGAGACCCGTTTACCCTCATCATTTTTCCACTGTCTCTAAGCTCTGACTGGAGATTCCATAGCAAATGGAGAGACCCATTGCGCATTCGTGATACCTAGAGAAACAATCGTCTCCATTTCGAAATACGCCTCGCCGTCTCTCCATTTCGCCCGTTCTCTCGCCAGTCAGAAAGGGCGAGAGAGCGTGCCAACTGGAGAGACGGTGATGGGTATTTCGCACACTTAATGAATTCACGAGGCGCCGCGAAATTAACGAGTAAGCACAATTTAATCACGGCGTTGAAGAGAGAATTCCTTGAACCGAGGAAAGGAAGGAAGATGAGTATTGCGAGTATTGGAGAATTTCCTGATGGCAATTGAACAGTCAGAAAATAGCCTCAGGTGCGGAAATTCAACGCAACTTTGGATTGGGCGCACGAGATTTCGGAAGAAAGGAAGATGAGTAGCTGTTACCGAGAATACTTGGAGTATTGAGGAATTGAATGAAAATACCGGTGCTAACTATCAAAAGTCCCAAAAAGGTCCTTAGAATATCAACGAAAGATGCTGACAATTGCAATGTAAATGAGCAGAGAAATGCACAAAACTGGCACAGGATTCCCATGACTTTACGAGTTTGTTCAATAAGAGTACAAGATGACGTAAATATGGAAGTTAAGGTCTCAGTTGTGCAATGCTCAACGAATGACTTGGTCCGATGACCAGATCTCTCCTTACAGTAATCCTCTCCCTTTACTTCCAGTTCTTCATAGATTGCATGAAACAATACACTGATGTTCCGTGACTGGATCTCTGGCCTGGTTCTCATGCCATAACGTACTGTTCATGAAACATATCTTGAATATCTCGAAGGACTAAGACAGTTTTCCAACTTCTAGATCTAGATCTCTGGCCTGGTTCTCATGACCTCATCTCCTGCTCAATGTTGCATGCAAAATCACGTGGGCCGACTACAAAGCGCGTGAGTTCTTGTGTCGATGATCGTTCTCACAATTCACGCGCTCTCATCAGAAACAAATTTGCAGTACAAGTACAAGATCACGAATTCCACTTACTGAACGGCATACATTTTCTTGTCATTATCTTACATGATAGAACGACACGAGAGCATACGGAATGGAGAGAGTTCGACAATAACTAGTGAGCTGAAGTAGTAGAAAGCCATACGCAAGGAGAGTTCAGAAAGAAAAGGAAGTTCGTTAGGCCCATAACCGGCTTGGCTCGGTTCCAGAATTGGTGAGACGGAGGGGTAATGGGGCGACACAACTAAAGTGCAAAGAGGAAGAGGGGTAATGTTCTTGCTCTCTTCACAGTTTGTGTTCTCTCGTCGGCCAGACAGAGTTTCGGACCATTGTTGGAAATCGTCCGTCCTCATAGCTAGGACCTGTCAGAGAGCCGAGAGACAGCGCGGTTTGGAGAGAGTTTCCAGTCCCTTTCCGCCTTCCAGGCACAACTCAAAGATCCTAGCCTGAGATGGGGTCACAGGGTACCTTTGGAGGAGGAAGTCATTGAGACGGCTATTGGGTACAAGTCGGGTAAACAGGGGCATGGGGCTACGATTATGAAGCTACAATGCTAACGAACACAGATTTTGCCAATTATGAATTGTAAAAAAAATACAGAGGCAAGTGAGTGCAAAGAGGAGCTTGAAGTCACATGGCGATGTCGTGGGAAAGTAGGCAGTTATGTCAAGCAAAGTTCTGGGACAAACAATAGCAAAAGGAAAAGAGACTAACGAAAAGCCAGAGGTTTGGATAATACGTGTTATGGTGCTTTGTTGGACTTGAGTGAACTTCCTCAATGCAAACCTTGGAAACGTAACTATTATGTCCGTTACAACAATCGTGCATTGCGCGCACATGTGTTGCACAATCAGCTGAACGATGGCTTATGAATCATAATGCTACCACACCGTTCATATTTTTGCACAGCACCATCAACAACACTAACAACGAGAGTTTATCGTGATTCTCTACAATCAAATGCACTGCACATCGAAGGCCATGATGCCGCGATCGTAGCAGAGCGGTCCTGAAACGAAGGTCACTGTTAAAGGAGGTGAAATAGCAAAAATTAAACAAATAAAAAACTGCAGCTATCAGGAACCATATCAGACATCCGAAGCCCGCATGTTTTGTTTTATGTTTTGTTCGCAGATTATGTCAGAGCGTTTTCGTCCATTTCTTTGCTATTACTCTAAATTACGAAGCAAGTAAAGGGTTGAACTTTTGAGAAAACGGTGACGTGGCCCACCTTGGCAGTTCAGAAATCCGTTGGTGGCGTTGAGCCGAGGCATCCAGGCCCACTGCAAAGTGAAGTTCTCAGAGCATTGTTCTCTAATTGTGAGTGAACGTCATTGTGAATGTCATGTTCTGTCGTTGACTAATCACTTCACATTCTGACTGTTTGCAATGCGTTGAATGGAAGGGCCAACGCACTCAAAACACTGCTCACTTTCAATATCGCAGATATTGAAAGGTAGACAAGTGGGCACAATGTGATGTCACTTCCCATGTGGCGGAAGTGTATTTTTCGAGGCACAGATATTTGATCAGAAGCTCCGATATTGATGTTTTTCGGCTCTAGTCTGGGAGAAGTGGCGAAATGTAGCCAGTTGTTACTAGTCTGGCCCAGTGCTTTGAATGAACGTGCCAATTGAATTGTAGTTGTTCGAAAAATACGCTTCCCTGTTTTCATTGTTATCACTACCTTTCATTGCGGACTTAGAGAATAGCAAGAGAGCAAGAGAATTGAAGAGAACTTGTGACACAAAAGTAGGCACTTCTCCCGGAAGAATGCTTTCGCGCATTGAAGTTAGGCGCTCTTCCGGGGGGGAGGGGGGGACTAACAGTCTAACCGGTATGTAATTCAGCGTCTTCATCGAATCCTCACAGTACATCCAGCATTGCCCGAATTTGCAGTGACCAGTCATGCCTGGATTTCCTCCCGTGGCAGTAAGAGACATATCCAGCTCAGTATCGGTGTCTGAAAGGTTTGAACTGTGAATTAGGAGAAATCATCGAGTTTTCTTTCCCAAAAAAAACTTGAATAAATACACATAAGACGAACGCAGGCAAGACACCGCAACCACGTCCTTCTCCGCCACTCTGATACTGCAGTCACTCTTCCGCTGCCAGATGGCATCTCGTTCCTCTCCGATTGTGCCGTCGGCGTACTGAAAACAAACAACTTCACAGTTTTCAAACGTTTTTTTCTGAATTTCGAGATAGGAGTGATGCACGGAAGCAAGCGCTCGGGCACACAATCAAATTTGTGCTTCACTTTTTCGCTGTCGAGTGTTCGATGCTCAAGAGAGATAAAAATTGGGGGAAAAACTGAAAATCTCTCACCAGTACTTGTAGGAACCCATATTCGCACAGAACTTCGTAGTAGTTGGAGTGAGAGTCGGGAGAGTCATCGGGAAGGATTACGTCATGGTAGTCGATAAAGTAGCGCAACTGAAATATGAATCATAATTAGAGTGCGGAAAATAAGAGTATACTCTTCTCTTTCTGCACGCTCTATTGTTTCTCTGACTGGAGAGTGTGGAATGATGAGAGTCAACTCTTCCTTTCCGCATTCTAATCATAAAGTTGTTAGGATCGTCGAGAGCTCTAATGCCAATCAAACAAGATATCATTTCAGGTAATTGTTTTTTTTGAGTTGCCAGTGACTCGATCTTGTCGGCTCTAAGCTTCATTGTTCAAAAGTGAGCAAACAGGGTATTCACCTGGGAAAAATCGCACCCCTCACATTCGAACTCGGCAATGCTGCAGTTGGGTGATTCAGGGGAGAGCACTGAAAGCAGTACGCCAGTACTTCTCTCAGATTTATAAAAAAAAATTCGAAACAAGAAGAAAATTCTCGAAATTC
The DNA here is from genome assembly GCA_900490845.1 of Pristionchus japonicus. NCBI lineage: Eukaryota > Metazoa > Nematoda > Chromadorea > Rhabditida > Neodiplogasteridae > Pristionchus > Pristionchus japonicus. The sequence goes on along the minus strand of LS489039.1, from coordinate 653,775 downwards.
GACTTTTTAGTAATATCAATTCTATTCAGAAAATCATTGCATTTCTTCCCTTTTTCGTTCAATTTCGTGCAGATGTTAATGTATCAATATCGAAAAAAAAATCACCCATGGCCGCATCAGCATACACACAGAACGCAACACCGTCCGAGTTGAAGTCAAAGTTCGGCCCGACACAAGACGAATTGCCGTACTTGGTTGTTCTCCAGGGAAAGTAGGGCTAGAAAATGCAAAATTAAAACGCATTCCGCGTAAGAACGTTCAAATCCGATGTGCAGGTGGCACAGTTGCTCAAAATGGTCCCAGGAAGCTCAAACTTTGTGGTTAGAGTCCCTAAGTGTGGGACACACTTCAGCCAAAAAGTTGGACCCAAAAGTTGATCTTTGATCTTTGAGATCGACTTTTTTCTCTTTGATTTTGACCCCTCATGTTATATACCATTCGATAGAGCATCAAAAGTTATGCTTACTGGCAAATTTTCAGAAGGTTTGAACTTCAACTTTTCGAGAAACACGAGGAAGAGTGAAAAAATGGCTCTCGCAAACTTTTCAAGAATTATTTTCACTAACTTCCAATGATTTGCTCCTCATGCAAATTTGGCACAATATGTAAAAACGTACGAGGATTCTAGAAAAAAATTCCTCGAAATGGTACGACATGCCCTTCCATGCTTTTTCGTCGAAATACTAGCATGCAAAAGGCAGCCCAGGTTCGAGTCCGCTTGCCCACATCATCTTTTGCCAACTTTTTTTCAGCCCATAGTGATGTGTTTTCGACTCAAAACCAATTTGGGAACGTTTATACGTTGTTTGGAGAGTGCTTAGTTACTTTTCTCATTGAATTCTGTTCAATTATCTCAACGTCTTTTTTCACATAAGGGTCCCCCCTTTGGTTGCGCCATTCACTTTTCACATAAGGGGGGACCCTTATGTGAAAAATGAATTCTGGAGTCATGTCGGAATTGAATCAAGAAACATCTGCAAAGTATGCACAGCATTGCCGATTCAATGTATGATAAAGGAAATGCCGTTTTGAGTCAAAAACCCATCATCCTGGGCCGAAAAAAGTTGGCAAAAGATGATGTGGGCAGGCGGACTCGAACCTGGGCTGCCTTTTGCATGCTAGTATTTCTACGAAAAAGCATGGAAGGGCATGTCGTACCATTTCGAGGAATTTTTTTCTGGAATCCTCGTACGTTTTTACATATTGTGCCAAATTTGCATGAGGAGCAAATCATTGGAAGTTAGTGAAAAAAATTCTTGAAAAGTTTGCGAGAGCCATTTTTTCACTCTTTCTCGTGTTTCTCGAAAAGTTGAAGTTCAAACCTTCTGAAAATTTTCCAGTAAGCATAACTTTTGATGATCTATCGAATGGTATATAACATGAGGGGTCAAAATCAAAGAGAAAAAAGTCGATCTCAAAGATCAAAGATCAACTTTTGGGTCCAACTTTTTGGTTGAAGGGTGTCCCACCCCTAGGGACTCTAACCACCAAGTTTGAGCATCCTAGGACCATTTTGAGCAACTGTGCCACCTCCTCATACGTTCTTAGGCGGAACGCGTTTTAAGCTATTTAAATGCGCATTGCGCTTTTGAATAATGTAAATGTGTTTTGGGGAAGTGAGAAGCGCTCAGAACGCCCAGGACCTCGAAAGGTTCCTTTTAGGGCTGCTAATACAATCACAAATAAGCTAATAATATTCGGGATTGACAACAAGCTCACCATCACGTGCAACTCTCCGCCCGGGTGGCACTCCCGACCGTATTCCGAGGACAGAAGGGAGGTGCTGAATTCAGCGTATTTCTATGATCTATTGCGATTCTATTCGAAATCAACGTAGATATCGCTTCGCAAGCGGGCTAACAAGATCTTAAATTGATCAATCGCATCGAATGTCAAGAATGAGAGGGAATCATTTCTCGTCGTCGCAAGAAATGACTCGTCGCAAGAAATGACCCACGAAGCCAACCTTAAATTCAAAGTGTTTCTCACCTGCAGCAGTGATCGACCGGGCAGCCAGCGTAATCGTCCGTATAGACATCACTCTCGCACGCGAATTCTTGAGGAGTGGTGAGGTGGAGGGAGGATATAAGAAGGAGAAAGGAGACCATCAGCCTCATTAGTAGAGACTGAAACAGCTTGGATAAGGCTGAACGATTTCCTATGGCTGACAGAAAGAGCGTTGACGAAAAAGAAGTGAATCAAGGCTCGATTCGATTTTCAGCGACCTTTCATTTCCAATATTCCAGTTCTTGTGCTGATTGCATCGTTTTTTGAAAGGAGATTTGAAAGCCATCGAAATGAACAGCTTGGATCTATACTTCAATTGTGAAACAACGTTGAACTTCGGGACGAACTCTAATTCGAGGGAGCGTCTAGTTGGTTCAATCCCTCAGGGATCTCCAAATTGGCGAAATTCGCTCATTTGTGTTGTTTGTGTCCACTTGTTTGTCCGGTGCCGTAAATAGCCTCGTTTATCTGACTTCAGTGCATTATATGTAGTTCCTACGTTCTCTTCTCGCAAAATGCTCAAGTTTGACTGCTGCAGCCTTCGAATGTCATACAAAGTAAAAATTCAATCGATAATCGTTTATCATATGTCTCTCGTCACTCGACTGGTCCCGTTTTTCGCCGGTACCAGAAATGTCAGTGTGGAATGGCAAGCAATGGAAAATATGGGTGAGAATCGGAGGTAGGCCCGGGCTCAAAACGTAATTAGCAGAATAAGCATAAAAATCATATCCTGACTCTCTTCTTTTTCCATGATCTCTCACCAGACAGGGCGAGAAAACATGGGAAATGAAGAGAATCAAACGATAGGCACAAAAAGCATCCTGATCGGGGTGCTACACGTCATCAAACAGGCGAAACTCGTCAGATGTCACGGAATGTCTCGGGAAATTCGTCGACTAACAAATAAATGCAATGCGGGTGATGAAATAGGCTAAAATAGAAGGGATATTTGCGTCCTAGACAAAGAACAGTGTCCAATGTGGAATACAGGTCTACAGCACACGTAGCCATAGTCAGAAGAGGATTGGTTTCAATCGATAGGGCTTGAGAGGTTCGAATAGCTGCCTGTGTACTGTACTAGTCATGTTGGAAGACTAGAGGTGAGTCAAAAGACCGGAAGGTAGATTCAGAGCCGTCATCTACTTTACGGCTCCATCAACAACCCGGCATTGGCAGGCGTGCTCTTCCTGTGGACGCCGTGCCGTTGCAGGCTCCTCTGCCATTTCATCGAAGGCTGCGTGGAGAGGATGGAGGTGGTGTAGGTCTGGGCGTAGGAGTGCTGAAATAAAGTTAGTTTACGATTCGATTCTTTCAAAATTGTGAGCTTCAGCGTCAATAAGGGCCAATTTGTAGGCAAAAATTCGAAATTCCTACCTGATTCGACACCGGGATGCCCTTCTTCCGCCTGGGAGAATCGTAGATGAGACAGACCAGGTAGAAGGCGTTCAGGGAGAACTTAAATTTAATAAATTAATATTTATAATAATAGTTATTTTCTTGTTTTCTCCCTTTCTCGTCGAGTAAAAGGATAAATAATGACATCAACTCTCACGAACGGTCGAACTGGGTGTGTGAACTACAGCGGTCGTTGGAAAAGTAGACGAGGAGGTGTGAAAAACGTGTTCGGGAACAAAATGATATCTTTACCTGTCCAAAGTACATCAGTTGCGAGATGTTCTCGATAGTGTCGGTGGTTTCTTGCGAGAAAGGACTCTGCAAAGTTTCAATTGAATAACGCTTCTCAAATGAGTTTCACTGCTATCTAATAATTCAAGACGAAGCACAGATTCCCCACAGTTTATGCGTCTGTTTTACTCAGAGTTGAATACGATTTGTTCATTTTATGACATTTTTTTTCACAAGAGGTGAAAAGGTAAAACTGAAGGAATCCTCACCTCCTTCGCGATGGAGATGTACAGTCTGAACAGATAGTTGGGCAGATTCAGCAGAAGATCGAGGATCGAGATGGCCAGAGCTCTTCGCAATGCGCGAAACTGTCGAAAACGACGAAGGGAGCGTCTGAAATGACTACTTTGAACCTTGAAGGTAAAAGTTAACTGAAATGTCAGTCTGATGTTTTGAAACATTTTTCGCACAATGATTGCAGTGATAACGAGATTTCTGTTTAAATTTCTATGGTTTTTCATTGTATTTACAAGAAAATCAATAGAAAAGAAGACTCACTTCGGCTTGGCGAACAACTGATCACTCTTGACGATAGAGTAGCGGCCTGTGTTGTAGTTGCCGGTGCTCTGTAATAATTTTATTAATTATTAAATTCTTTTATTTTCAATTTATCGCTTAGACTTTTAACGCTATTGTTGCTGTTTCTTGCTACTTCTCTGCATGACGAAAGAATTACCGAGAAAGACATGCGAAATCGCACGACTACACTTCCAGACTGGTTGAAGCTGCGTGGGAAGAGCAGCGTTTTTCGCATAATTCAGGCATAATTTCGTCTGACTCTCTCCGTTTCGCGTGCTCTCTCGCTCTGTCTGACTGGTGGTGTGAACTAGAGAGTGAGGCACTGCCTGACCCCGCGCGCACATACACACTTTGCATTCACACGACAGCTAGAATAAGGAAGTGCTGCGTTTCAGGGGGAGGTGATCTCTGGATGGGAAGTAAACGTATTTCTCGAATATCCAACACTGTGAATGCCAAGTTTGCAACGATCTAGCAGAATGAGCTGTTGACTAACCGACGGCTCGGCATCATCACTGGCTATGCTCAGTCTATCCGGGGATGATCCGTCCATGCAGCTCTTCCTTCTGTCCTCGTGCGACTTTCTGAGCAGACTGTTCTCTCGACTCCAGGTGGCTCGGAATAGGAGGACCTAAAATGGGATTACGGTCTTCTCAGGTCGCCAAATCTCTTTCAGATCAATCCCTCTTTTCTCGTCCCTACCGCTAGATCAGCATTTGTTATCGCCTATCGCCAACTCCCCGGGGCTATTACACTTTCTTCGATGAGAAAGTACACGGATCATTGAGCCAACCCGATTAAAACATTCTTTCGTTGGTCAGCAATTGTTTTAATCCAGTTTGAGATGGGCCCAGCGAGTTTCGAAGAAGTGTGTGCATTGAATTAGGAGGGCCAGGGCATTCCCCGAATTGTCCGGCTGTCTCAGCCAATGGAATTGCTCGGATAAGGAGTTTAGCTCGTCTTGGTCCCTGGGGAGATTAGCCCACCAATTCGGGCGAATTCGAAACATTCGCTCACGAGGTGTGTGTTTGCATGGGTAGGTCTACCTACTCGTCGATCTGAGATCAAAGATCAAAGACCAACCTTGGCGTCGCACGTTGTGATCACAATGAGCGGAATGAAGTAGGATCCGATGATTTCGGCGATCTGAAAAAAAAATTGAACAACGTTATCGTCTTTCAAATTCGTACACTTTCGAGCTTATAAGACAGAACGAAATAGAGAGGTGAGAGAGGTGAGAGCCAGATCATCACACAGAAAACTACTTCCTCAATGCAAATTGTGCGTCATCATGCCGGAACCTGGGAGGAAATGTGTCCTCAGCAGTCCAAGATATGAGTTTCTTGTTCTCTGTACCAACTAAGCGGGCGCATGACTCGAAGGAAACGTTGGTTCCGGTCAGAGCCGCTAAATAGGATCGACAAACGACGGATACACACCTCAATCCTCCTTTCCACCTCGCTATCCCTTCGGGAGTGACACGCGCGGTACTGCTCGTCGAATGTGACCTGACAAGGGAGAGATTTGGACGGGATCTCTGGTTTTGCGAGGCCAGGCCAGATTCTGATCATTGCAGCATAGAGAATATTGGAGATTAGAAGCGTCATAGGGTACGGTAGTTACAGTACCTCGTAGAAGACGTAGAACTCCAGCAGGCAGATGACGGCCCCGATCGACAACTGAAATTATTGATTTCGTCATCTTTACGCAATCTCTCAATCTCCCAAAATGTTGCAAAGTTGATGCTTCTCTGTGCTCGGGGTCATCAGTTCAACTCGGTCTGACCTTCTTTCCCTTCATTTATATCGAATGAGTCCCCCCCATAATGAGGGCTTCACGTAGTTTTTACTACTCTCCCAGAGGAGTTTGTGCTTCGCCAATAATAATGACTCGATGATGCGTATTCCCCGTTCTGTTATCTACTTAGTTCGCTATTCCCCATGACTGAAATGGCCAAAGTGCGGGTTTCATCGGCGCGTTTTTCTTCCAATTAGCGGAGAGCTTCCTTTTTCTCTTACTCTTGATGAGGTTTCGCCACTCGACAATCACAAGAGGCAATGCTATAAACATGGAAATGAATCTGTAAAAGCTTGCTTTACCACGAACCAGCGAGCGAAACAGGAAATTACCTCTTGCAAAACCTCTTTCGTTCGAGCCATTTTCTGGAACAAAATAACCGTTTTGCCTCCTTCCTTTCCACAGTTTGGCTTGCACAATGCTTTTCCACAGACGAGGGACAGCGGACAGGGACAGCTCTAATGATCTTCTGAGCAAAAGGACAAGTTCCTTCCCGCCCTGTGAATCCAACGACGGGAAAGAACTTTATGGGCTCAAAATCAGTGTGAAATTCCAAAAAGGGAAGTACGCGATCGTAAACTGGCTATATTTCTATTTTCCTTCCTGTCTCGCGGATCTAAACATAGAGCCTGATGTCATTACGCTGTCCACGGAAAGAACGCTCACCTAGAGCTCTCGAGTAATTGGCCAAACCATGTAGCGAAAACAAGGCCAGCCAGAGCCGGCAATTGTTATTCCCAGTCCTATCCTGTCCTCCCATCCCGCCACATAGAACATGCGGGCATTTTTGGTCACACATTGTGAACTATTCTCTCACAACAACACCACTTTGCATGATCAATTAGGCACAGACAAGAGGGCTCCTACATCGAAAATACCGCTGCCGTAAGCAATCGAGGAACATGAGTGGAGCGGGAAATAGCCTACCGTAAAGGGGAACTCGGAACCGGAAAACAGGACCGGGAAATAGATTACACTTACCGTAGCCAGGATCGGTTCCCGGTTCAGCCGGAGGTGCTTGTACGGCGAAAAGACGGCCACGTATCTCACTAGCGAAAGAATCAGCCAGCAGTAGAGGGAGAAGGCCGAGGCGGAGTGGATCACGAACAGGTTGAACTGGAATAAAGTCAGTTTGCGATTTTCCGGTTCTGGTCCCGGCTCTGGTCCCGGCTCTTGAACAAAAGGTTCAGAACTTCCACGAGACACCTCGTGAAGAATGTGTCACATTCAGCACCCTTCCTCATTGTTTACTGAAACCCGTCCATCTATCCTCCACTTCCTCTTCTCGGTCTATTTTTTGTCAGTCTTAGAACGGATCCGTCTGGTGAGGAGAATGCAATAACTGGCAGGGGACGTGCAATGCCCCCGGAATCTGGAGTCCAAAGGATTAAGGGAATCTCACGCACACTCTTGAGGATGGCAATTTCCTCGACTAAAGTACGGCTCTGGCATGTTACCGGTCCCCAGAATCTGTTCATGACAGATATAGTTGCAAACGGATTGGAGAAGGATTGAAGAGTTCTCAAGCACTCGCCGAGTTCCTTGTTGTTATACCAACATGGACGGGCAGCTCAAGACCGACGTAGCTCAAAATAGGGGCTCACTCGGGGTTTGATGGCCTGTTATTCTCGAGTAACGGTGCGAAAAATAAACGGTGCTCTTTCAGGTCAATTTCCCCCGCACAACACGTATGCATTTTCTGTTCATGTTACTCCTACTTCCAAAAAACTGCAAAGATCTGTAGTTTCGACTACTTGGGGGGCTTCAATGACGCGTAGTGGAACTGTAACAGCTTTTCTGTAGCGTGGGGCTTATCCGACCATCCAGCCCAATTCCGAGAAAACTCCCTACGCTGCATGCTATTCTCAAGCTCGGATGAGGAATCTGGAGGAATTGAGAGATCCGTGTTTCTCTTGCTAGCATAAATCTCGCCTTCATTACATCTAGCAACTACTTGAAGTCCTACACCCAATTCATTATGCATTCATCCACAGACATCCAAGCAACTAATAGTGTCTTTTCCGGGCGTATCCAGTGCTAAATAGAGATCTCCTGCAAGCGAGAATGACGCTGATACGCTGCAGCGAAAATAGCTTCATGCTGATGAATAGCGCAGAAGATCTCGGAAAATAGCGTTTGGATTGTCGATAAGCGTCTACATTTCGCACACTTTCTCGCTAAAGAATGACGCTTCTCACAGGCGATGGGGAAGTCCCCATAACCGCATTCTCGCTGACAAAAAAGGCCGGGTCACAATCTCATTAGGCGAGACTTCGCGGAGGGTCTTCGCCTGTGGATGGAACGAGCTTCCGCCTTGTTTACCTAACGGATGGAACTTCCCTGATTGCTGGTCCTCGGCAATTTTTTTCGGCACTTGTGGAGGAGATGGTTGCGTTTCACCCATTCTATAACTTACATTGCCCTTCGCAGGACAAGCGTTGAGCTACGTGGAAAACACTTCCGGGAAGCTGCACCTCCCAATATAGCCGTCAATAAGTGGATGAGCCGTAGACGGATCTATTCCCGGCTCTATTCCCGGCTCTAGCGCAATAACTGCCGAGCAGAGTGACGAAAGTGCGTTCTGGGCATGTCGGTCCTAGTACAATGAACTGGCTCTGCCTAAATGCTGGCTCTATGCGACGAGAGAGCGTGTGAAAGTGAGAGAGTTGCGGCACCTACTGGCTTGAGATAGTGCAGAAGAGAGTGCCCCGGAGTAATCCGGTTGGCCCTCGCCATGCCTTCTGGACAAAAGGATGAGACAGGCCTGCGAACTAGCAAGACTTCCTTGTTGCGTGCTAAAGGGTAATCCTGTCTGCGGGAATATCAGCAAATTTCTTACGGCAAGCTTCCAGCAATACACCGTATTTTGACGGATTTGCATCGATTTTGACCTAAAATTGAGACGACTTGCACTTGTGAACCCACCCAATTCCCTCGATTCCGAGAATCCACGTACCCTGTTATTCCGGGAGTCGCAAGTCTGAGGGCGCTCGATTTGGCCAATTTAGACAGCGAGTGAGTCTTTAGAAACAGGGGCAAAGGAGGCGCGTGTTGTTGTTGTTTTTCGGTGTTTCGGCAAAGATCAAAGGCGGCATTTCGCTGGGTGCACACGCTTCGGAGGACTGGTGACCTACGACCCCGCAGCCAATCAGCAAGCAGCCACGCGAGAGGAGTGCAAGTCTCTCCATTTCCCACACTCTCTCGCTCTGTCTAACCATCTACAGACAATGAGCCATAGAGAGAGCGCAGCGGTCCGAAGGGAATGCTTGTTAGCCACGGCAGGCTTCTGTTCTGAATAGGGCTGTCAGAATGAAGAGGTGAAATGAAGACTTCATTCTCACTCAACCCGCGCGAGTGGATCGGCGTCATTCTTCATTGAAGAAGGGACCGCGCGGCCACCTCTTCAATGAAGAGGGAGCGTTCTTCCATGAAGAGGTGTTCCATAAAAATGGCGCGAAGATCAACAAAAGTGAAGGATTCTTTCCCAAACTTTAGGATGGGCTTAGCCAAAGTACGACAGAATGTTTGATCGCATATTTCCGAGGTCCATAAAACAGTGTGTTCGTGCAAGATTCTCCACCATTATGGCCGCGCCCTGACTGATTGTGAGGTGCTATAGGAGGGACTGAGATAAGAGGTACGGTAGCCAAGGACT